>CAUYRT010062305.1:0-56859 GCA_963574885.1 Lepilemur ruficaudatus | reverse complement strand
GGGCAATGCAAGACCTGGGTGCACCAGGTCCGGTTTGCAGGTCTGATCCCTGGATCCCGGACTTCAAACCGTGACCCCGCCAGGAAGTGGCGTGTCGGTCCTAAGTCACCCACAGGGTGCCCAAGCTGGGTCGATGTCTCTCACCCTTCAGATCTGCCCTGTTTTCCTGGAGTCACCGGGCCAGCAGCACCTGGGAGGGCTGGCGGGTAGGGAGCTCACAGTCTGAGTACCCCTCAGTCTACTGTAGGGCCTCAAATGGGAAGGTCCTGTTCCCTTGAGATGCCTCCGGTTGGTGGCTAAATTGTCTCTCTCAGCAGCAGCTGGTAGGGAACGGGGAGGGGAGAAGGAGGCAATATGGCATCTGCCGATCAGCTTGAGTCTGTGGGCTGGGAGGTGTCCTGGGGGAGCTGGGAGCCTGGTGCCGTGGCCACAAGAGGCTCACCACTCACCGGCAGCAGCCGTCTCTAGGCTGGTGTTAGGTCTCTCCAACCGCCCAGGAGCCCACCAGCAGTCCGAGATGCAAGGGAGGGGAAAGTTAGCCGCTCCACCCACCCTTGTCGCCGGTCTCCAAGCTTCTCGTGGGCTTTCTCCCTCCAGTTCTCCTCCGCAACCTCCTCCCGTGGAGTCTCTCGTGGTCTCAGGTATCCCTCCTTCTGACCCTTGTCCGATGTCTGATTGTCTGCTTGCTTATTTCTGCCGCTTTCTTCTAAAATCTGTCTTTTTTGCGGAGACACTCTGGCTGGCGGCTTTACTCGTCCGCCATCTTTAATTCTCTCCTCAAAAGGTGTTTCTTCTTGATGATAAATCTAATTCAACATCCCTATTTTACAGATGAAGAAATAGAGACTCTCGGTGGTTAAACATCTTGTTTAAGATCACACAACAAAATATCCAAAGAAAGAAATAAGACCTCGGACTTCTTAATTGGTGGCTGTGCTTTCTTTTATAATATAATTATGTTCTTTGTTTTGAACATATACCTACATTCATAAGCACAGCCATGTTTGGTCCAAGACAACAGCAGTAGTGAGTGTGAGAACTGCTGATTTGATCTCAGCAGTCCCACTTGATTTCTGCAATCTCGGGGTCTCCTCTGATCCTGCGTAGTCTTAGGCAGTTTCTTTCCACCTAAAACTGTTACTTCCATCTTCTGATCTTGGCAGTAGCTCAACTATGACCTTTTTACTTATGCATGATTGTTTCCTTGTTGTTCATTAATTCTTTAAATTTTCCCTGGAATTGGATTCCAATGATGGGTTTCTGTGTGGTATCTGCATTTGTTTTCTTTACAGGAAAAAGAATAGTGATGGCAAATTTGGGGACGGGAGAAGGTGCAAAAGGCCTTCACCAATGAAATGACTTCTTTATAACCCTAGCAGGCGATTATGACAGAAATCATTAGCTTCTTTCAAATATCCAGTCCACACTTTTAATAACAGGATGTCGCATTTTAGCTGGTCATGGGGACACTCAGCAAAGACTCCACTTTGCAGCTGCCCTAAGCAGCAACGGCTGAGGGTGGCTATATGGCTAACTTCTAAACCATGGAATGAAATTGGAAGCAATATCTGCAATATCATTTCTTTAAAAAGAAAGAATATGCTCCCACCTTTCTCTCTTTCCCCTCATGCTGTCTGTAATCCTGATGTGTTACTGGTGGACAGAATAGTCACCTTCAATGTAAAATGGTAGGTGTGTGACAAGGACGTCAGAGCAGCAAGATACAAGGAGCCTGAGTCCTTGAGGATGGTCCACCCCTCTACCAGCTCTGGACCACTTATCACAACTTCTGCATGAGAGAGAAATAAACTTCTATTTATCTATGTCACCACTATTTTTAATTCTCTGTTACAACAGGCAAACTGACAGTCTATGAAATACAATCTTCATTTAATGCTATTCAATCAAATTCTTAATGTATTTGTAGAATATGAAATAATAAAAATGGAATAAAACATTAACTAAAACACTTGGACATAAAGTGAATACATATGATCAATAAATCTACCTTATTTATAAGCTAGTCAAGAGTAGACAGATAATTAGTATTTATGCTCTATTGAGTAGTTTTATTATCTTGTTTTGGAAATATGCTTAGAAGTCAAAGTGCTAACCAAAAACAAGCTTGAAATTCAGTAAATGCCAAAAAAAAAAAAAAAAAAAAAAAAACCACACACACACTGCAAAGGGTCAAATCCACAAGTGTCTTATTCTTATCTCAATGATCTTATTTTATACATACATAACTTTGGTCCCTTATTTCCCACCATGCCTTCATACAACCCATTGCTCCATCTAAACTGAATCCTTTACAGTTTGATGCAGGAATCATTTAATATATCGTTGTTATTTCTTTGTCCCTGTTACTAGTACAGAGTAAGTGCCCGATTAATATCTACAGGACAGATAATTCAACATTTCTTCGCTGTTGTATACCTTTTCCCCATCTCTTAATGTCTCAGTATTACTAATACTAAAGTATAAGCCTCAGAATCCATCACCTCCAAGAAATATTCTGATGCCTTCAGCTGGAAGAGACCTCCTCTTCCTATGCCTTCTCATAATACCTTCCTGTCTCTCTCATGTCTACCTTCAATTACAGAAATTCAGGTTTGTCTCCTCTTTCTCCCTAGTGGAGCTTGAAAGCAATAGAATAAGAGAAGCCATCCCTCTGTTTCTTCCTTGTATGGCCAGCACTGTATCTTATACTTAGTGTTAGCAGTATTGACACATATCTTAATACATCATATGAAATACATTTAATTTGTATATATATTTTTATCATGAAATAAATAAAAAAGCCACTTGAGATAGTGGCTTTATTTATTAGCCATGAAGAGACAACAATAAACAAAAAGGGAAATATATTAGTTCAACACTTTTTTATTGACATCTTAAGGTGCAAAGGGATACTGGATTAAACAAGGTTCACTGTGGAAATGTGGTTGAGTTTTGAATGAATTTCCCTACTTGGATCTTGAGGGCTAAATTGTTCCTCCATGGCATTAAGACAGAGTTGTGTCATTGACTGTAGGACCACAAACAAAGGCTGTAAATACTCAGCTGTTAAGCAATCATAGCAGGTGTCCAAGTGATAGAAGCATGCTAAGAAATATTAGAAGAATAAAGTTGCCAAATCTTGGGATACTGGGTAAAAAGATTGAACAGGTTTGGAGATAGGGAAGGAGCAGGGAAGCCAGCATAAAGCTCATCAGGATGTTGTGGGGACCCAGAGTCAGCCATTAATTGCCTCTCCTGATCTCCAGATGTTGTCCACCTATTTTCCTTTTGGAGAGATGCTCATCTTGTGCTTCAAAGCTTTCCCAGTATTCCTTCCCTACCTCAAGCCCATGCAGCCAGTCCAGGGAAGATGACCATCAATCATGAGGCAAGATGGAAGACATTAGTGTGTCTGCTGGAAGGTGGGAAGGTGGCAGGATTGTGGATATCCTGAGGAGTGATGACGGCATGAAGGAAAAACATAGCACTTGATCAAGATGGGAGCACTTGGTGCAGAATTTACCCATTCAGGTGGCATTGTAGAGGATACCTATCCCTGTTCAAGAGGTTCTTAAAGAAGATAAGTTTTAAGTTAAATTTCTATGAGGATGATAGAGAAGGCTTGGGAGGGAGTTCTAAGAATGGAGAACAAACTAGCAAAAAGGAGCCAATCACGAGGCAGGAGACCATTAGTGTTGTAAAATTGTGCTAATGGTGGATAAGAAGAAATAAAATTGGAAGATATACCAAGGGACATTGATGAAGGGTTTCAAAAGATCTAATGAATCTAAATGTTTATATTTCTGTTTTCCAGTATCCTGGGTGTGAAGTATTTCCATGAGTCAATGTTTCAAGATATCAGACTTAAATGTTGGTGGAACATTTAAGAAGTTAATCTGATAATGATCGGAATGAACAGCTTAAATTCAGATATAAACAAATCAAAAATGAATTGATATTTTTCCTGATTATTTCATTTCCTAAGATTGGTCCAGATTTGCTGTATCAAGTTGGTTATGACAGAATGAGTCAAATCAACACCTCAAGCTCAAATGTATCACTGAACCCTATACATGCCCATCTACACAGAGAAACAAACAAAATTAGTGCATATTTGGTATATAAAAGATTTCTTTAGGAAAATGGCTTAAAATAGGATTTTCTCCTAAAAAAAAATGGGTAAAGCTTTGCCACTTTCCTCCTAAGGCAGAACAAATGTCTGTATCTTTACTAAAATTCTATAATTTTAATAAATAAATCATAAACAGTATTTATTTTAATAATATATAAAGTGTTCTTCAGATTTTTAAACAGATACAAAGGATAAAATTTATGTGACTTCACTTAGAGTTTCCCCCAGAACGTAGCCAGTTAATCATATCCAAAAAAAAGAGAGAATTTCTTATACTAATTTTATGTTATAAGAACTATTGAAAAAATTATTACAACTGAACATTTACAATTTCACTTTTGATTCTTTTTATAAAAGGGCTTGTATTAGACTATATGGATTTTAAAATAAAACATAAAAAATGATAGTTTTCAACACTAATGAGTATGTTCTCTAACTACAATGGAATTAACTTGAAATCAAAAACAGGAAGATAGAGAAATGTTCAGACATATGGAAACTAAGCAACACACACCCCTAAATAATCCAGGGATCAAAAAGAATGTTTCAAGAGAAATAAAAAGTATATAGAACTGAATGAAAATGAAAATACAATATTTCAAAATTTATAGGACATAGTTAAAATGGTGCTGAGAGAGAAATTTATAGCCCTAAAAGTTTACATTAGGAAAGAAGAGTTTCAAATAAATAATTTGTGCACCTACCTTAAGAACCTAAAAAAGAAAAGCAAAATGAACCCAGAGCAAGCAGAAAGAAGAAAATAATAAAAATAAGAGCAGAATGCAATGAAATTGCAAACAGAAAAAGATTAGAGCAAATCAATAAAATAGAGTTGTTTAGAAAGGATCAATAAAACTGACCAACCTCCATCAAAACCGACAAATCAAAAAAGAGAGAAAACACAAATTACCAATATCAGGAATGAAACAGGTGATATGACTACAGACCCTATAGATATCAAATCAATAAAAAGGAATGTTTCACACAATACTATACATGTAAATCTGACAACTAATGTGAAATGGACCATTTCTTTAAAAAAAAACACAAACTACTTATGAAATCTACTTATGAAATCTATTTCTTATGAAATAGATTATTTGAATACCCCTATACCTATAAGTAAAGTTGAATTCATAATTTAAAGACTCTCCAAAAAGAAATCTCCAGGCCCAGATGGTTTTATTGGTTGATTTAAAGAACTAGCATTAATTCCACACAATCTCTTTCAAAATATAGAAGAGAACATTGCCCAGTTTATTTTATAAAGCTAGTATTATCTTGATACCAAAACTAGACAGAGAAGGCACACATAAAAAACATAGGTCAATATCTCTCATGAATATAGACTCAAAAATGCTCAAAAAAATTAGCAAATAGAATTAAGCAATATATATGTATAAATTATAAGCCATGATAAACGGGGTTTATTTCAGAGATGCAAGATTGTTTCAATATTTTAAAATCAATCAATGTAATCTACCTTTATAAGCTAAGAAGAATCATATGATCATATCAAATAATGCACAAAAAGCATTTGACAAAATTCAACACCCATTCATGATTTTAAAAAAAAAGTCCACCTCAGAAAAATAGGACTAAAGAAGTACTTCCTAAGCTTAATAAGAAGTATCTTCAAAAAAAATCCATTTGTCCCTATGTATTTGCAAATGACATAATCATCTACATAGTACATCCCAAAGATCTACAAACGATAACAACTACCACCACCCTCCTGGAACTAAAAAGTCAATTCAGCAAAGTTGCAAGGTACGAGATAACACACAAAATTCAATTGTGTTTTCTGAATACTAGCAATGAACATCCAGACACTAAAATTAACATTATTACCTTTTATAATCACTCAAAAAACAATACATGTAATTCTAATACAACATATGAAATTGTATGTTAAAAACTACAAGATGCTAATGAAAGGAATCGAAGATCTAAATAAATTGAAAGACACACTATGTTGGTGAATTGGGAGACTCCACATAGTAAAGATGTCAATTCTTTCAAATTGACATACAATTTTAACCAAATTCCTATAAAAATCCCAGCAAAATTGCTTATAGATATAAAGATCTTTCTAAATTTTTATGTAAAAAGACAAAGGAACTAGAATAGCTAAAACAGATTTGATAATGGAAAATAAAGTGAGAGGACTCAGTCTGCACAACTTTAAGAGTTATTTTATTATATACATAGCAATCAAGACTGTGTGGTATTGGTAAGGGGTAGACACATAGATCAATGAAACAGAATATAGAACCTAGAAATAGACCCATGCAAATATGTTCCATTGATTTTTGACAAAGGTACAAAAGAAACTCAACGAAGAAAGAGCCTTGCAACATGTGGCGCCTGGGAAACTAAATGGACGCCTGCAAGCAAAAAATGAACCTCAACCTAAACCTCACCTTTTGTATACAAATGAATTCAAAATGAATCCCAGTGCTAAATGTAAAACATAAAATGATTAAACTTTCAGTAAAAAGCATAGGAGAAAACTTCAGGATCTCAGCCTAGGCAAAGGGTTCTTAGGTTTGACACCAAAAGCATGATCCATAAGGGAAGATTAACAAATTAGATTACACCAAAATTAAAACTTTTTCTCTATAAAAGACCCAAAAGACCTTGTTAAGGGGATGAATACAAGCAATGGTCTGGGAGAAAATATTTACAGAACACATATCTAACAAAGAACTAGTATCTAGAATATATAAGGAACTTTCCAAACCCAACAATAAACATAAACAAATAAACAAATCAACAATACAATTAGAAATTGGACAAAAACATGAAGAAACTTTTCATTAAGGAGGATACACAGGCGTCAAATACACACATGAAAAGACGTTAAACATCGTTGGTCCTTAGGGAAAGACAAATTAAAACCACAACGAGATATCACTAAACACCTATCAGAATGGCTAAAATAAAAAGTAGCGACAATACTAAATACTGGTGAGGATGCAAAAAAACCCTGAATCACTCATACATTATAGGTGGGAATGTAAAATGGGACAGTTACTCTGAAAAATAATTTGGTAATTTCTTATAAAACTAAAATTGCAACTTCCGTACAACCTAGCAATTACACTCCTAGGAATTCATCCCAGGAAAATTGAAACCTATGTTCATACTAATGTACATAAATGTTCATAGCAGCTTTAGTCATGATAGTAAAAAACTGGAAACCACCCTGGTGTCTTTCAGCAGGTTGATCAATGGTCAACACATTGAGGTACATCCATACCACGGCATGCTGCTCAGCAATAACAGAGCAAACTGCTGACGCCTGCAATAACCTGTGGCATCTCCAGACCACTATGCTCAATGAAAGCAAAAGCCAATTCCCCGAAGCTGCATGCTGTGTAATCCCATTGACACAACATTCCTGCAAAGAGAACAGATTAGTTGTTGCCAGGGTCTAACTGGGCGTGAGAATGGCTACAAAAGGACAACGCGAGGGAATATTCTTGCACTGGGCATTGTCCTCCAGCCTGGAAGATGTTAGCATCAGGGGAGGCCGGGTAAAGGATACAAGGATTTCTCTGTATTATTTCCTGTAACTGCATGTCAATCTACAGTTTTTCCAAATAAAGAATTGCATTAAAAATATAACAGAAAAAAATGGCAGTTGGAGGAACCAATGTGCCTTTGCTTTGAAAACAATTTGCTCTACACTGAGCTTAAATATTCCCTTCGTATAAAATTCATTATTATTTGGCACACTAGAAGGATGAGCCTGAAATTACATTTATAAGTGAATTAAAATATCTGGTTTCACTCCAGAAAGTACCTTCAGGATCCATTGTAGAAGCTACTACTTTGAAATTTTTAAGCATAAAGTTCTTAAGTGAATTAAATGAATTTTACATCCCTTACATTTCTTGGCAACATCTTTAGCTGTTATTTTTTAATTACTGTAAAATAGCAAAGCCTAAAATTAAGTCACTAGGCATTGTAGTCTTCACAAACAACAGAGCTCTTTTCCCAAGCCCTTGAAAGCTGAATTGCAATCTTTGTGTGTGACTGAATGCTGAATGTTCCCGTGGTGGGGACACGTGGCCTCTGAAAACTGATAGAATGCCCCGTGATCTTCCTAGATACAGAGGGAGAAAAGAAGGAGGCGTATGTCTTGTGCAAAGTAAATTCAGTTTAGGTTTTCATAGTAAGTCAAAGTTCCTTCTTTTTGCTAACTTGGGTTTCCTGCTCAGAGAAAGTGTCTTTTTAAAATTTGTTCTTAGCAGGTACAAAACAAACAACATACTTCTCTCCAGCAGTGCATCTAATTCTCTCAAGCCAAGCCCCAAAGGAATGGTGTTTTGTATAAGGCCCTCAGGGAGAATGGGGACGGGAAAGGAAAGAAAGAAAAGGAGGGCTGTTCCCCTTGCCCCAAAGAGCCAGCTACCTGCAAGTCTGCAAAAAAAGCCTCTGGCGAGAGACTGGGCTGGCTCTGTCAGGACAGCGAGGACTGGTGAGTGGACAGCACAGTTCAGAATCGTTTCCAAGATTCCCCTCTCCGTTAGGCTCAAGATTTTCTTGTGCTCCAGGTTCCCTCTGGATCCTAAGTCCTCTTAGGAAAAGTTGAGGCATCTTGGATGCTGGGATTCCTCATGCCTACACTCACCCGCCTCGCTGGTCTTAGTAGATGAACTTAATCAGCAGATGTGCTTAGATTGAAACTGATTTTCTAACCATGACCTTGAGCATAACAGCCCCATACAAGGTTGCCCTTTCCAAATTCTCTAGCAACCACTGTCTGATTACTAACTATACAGATGGGGTTTCAACTTCTGGTGCTTCAAATCTGATTACTTATAAAATTATTTGTAAAATATTATTTTATATTAATTACAAAATTATTTATAAAAGATCAAAAGATCTTTTAGTGGTTGAAAGTAGTGATTTGTTCTTGTATTTTGTTTAAATTTAAAATATTTCCTTGGTTATTGAAGGTTTTTTTCCCCCCAAGAACTATTTAACTCATTTGACACTTAAATTTCCAACCTCAAAGTATATTTCTCTTCTATAGTTTTAGTGGTCTGCAGAAAACCAAAAAGTAAGATCCTCTAACCAACCAGATTTAGTTTGTATAGTTTTCACATTTTACACACATAGGATGACTGGAATTAATTTACTTTTTAAAAGGCATTACAGCAAGCACATGAAAAAATACTCAACATCACTAATCATCAGAGAAATGCAAATTAAAACTATAATGAGACAGCATCCTACACCTGTCAGAATGGTTATTACTAAAAAGCAAAAAAATAACAGAGGTTGTCGAGAATGCAGAGAAAAAGGAAGACTTACGCACTGTTGGTGGGAGTGTAAATTAGTACAACTTCTATGGAAAACAACATGGAGATTTCTCAAAGAACAAAAAATAGAACTACCATTCAGTCCAGCAGTCCCAGTCCCACTACTGGCTACCTACCCAAAGGAAAGAAATCATTATATCAAAAAGGTATCTGCACTTGTATGTTTACTCAGCACTAGTCTCAATATCAAAGAAATGGAGCCAACCTAGTGTCCACCAACAGACGACTGGATGAAGAAAGAGTGAGAGACACATGTACATACACATACACACACATACATGCACATACATGCACATACACACACAGCATGGAGCACTACTCAGTCACAGAAAGAATGAAATCAGGTCTTTTTCAGCAGCAAGGATAGAACTGGAGGCCATTATCCTAAGTGGAATAACTCAGAAACAAAGCCACATACCACAAGTTCTCATTTACAAGTGGGAGCTAAATAAATACGGACAAAGAGAAGGGAAAACAGGCGCTGGAGACTCGGAATGGTTGGGAGGTGGGGGGGGTGAAGGATGAGAAGTCACTTGATGGGTGCAATGTTCACTGTTTGGGTGGCGGTCATGCTAAAAGCCAAGACTTCACCACTAGGAAGTAGCTCCCTGTAACAAAACTGCCCTTGTACCCCCAAATCTACAAAAGTAAAGAAAGTTTGCTTAAAAAGGCATTAATTTGATCCTGAGCAAAAACCTCTACCTTATCAGTGCATGTATCTTTCATTAGAAAGTAGACACTATAACATTTGGCTCTAAATATTTTTAAATCTTGGCATTTTGAAGGAGGGTTTCCCATTTAACGGGAGGTGGGTGCCGATCCCATCTAAGGAATCTCCCAGTAGTGTACGTACACTGAAGGGATGGGCTGACAGGCTGCGTGAGCCCATGAAAAGAGGAAAGGGGCCCAGCCGCCCGATGTCAGCGGCTTTCAGCTGAAAGCACGGGCACAAAGGCGTGCGGGTCTGTTTCCCGGTCCACACTGGCCGTCAGCCACACGCCCGGGACCTCCACCAGCCCTGCTGCAGGGATGCACACTGCGGCCCACTGCGGGCTCAGCCCTGTACACCCCCGCATCCCTAGGAGGCCAGAGCACGTGTCCTCCTACCCAGTGCTCCCAGACCAAAGAGGTGCTCCTGGTACCACACCTCTGAGGGATGTCTACTCTTGGCACTCAAGGGGGCAAGGGGACAGTGGACGCTGTCTGATGTCCCACGGCAGCCCTGAAGGCTGAGCGAGTTCTCGGGGTTGCCTCCCCTCTCCTCCCATTTTCATAACCTTCACGTTTCCCTGCACAGCCTAAGTGTGGTCTCAGCATCCCCTGGCCTTCCCAGACAATCTCACTGCGTGGGGACGCCTTTGTCTGTCCCTGTACCTTGTATTTCCAGAGCCACTCATTCGCAGGCGCCTTCTTGGAGTAGGAGGCTCTGGGGTCATCGGGCTCTTTGACAACCCCCGAGAGACTGGACCAGAACCACCCAGTAAGCCACTCCTGCATTCCTGACCCGTCGCCGTTGTGAGAAAATAAATGCATGTTGTTTATGAAACAAATAAATTATTAAAATTTAATAAAATAACATTTACAAATATTAATGAGGGGTCATATCATATAATCTACCAAATTTATTGATATAATTCCTGTATTTTCTCACATAAGAAACGAGAACATATTACCTACTAAGAAACCCAACACCTTGGCAATCATCTTGTCATAAATCAAGCAAGCCTCCGCATCTCTCTTTATTAGACAAATAAACGAAAAATAGGCTTCTAGGCATCAGTCCCAGAGAGGAGAGGAGAGCAGAGGCCATTCTGCACCCCTGGGTTAATTCTGTCCAACTTCGGCTGTGATCCAGCCTTCGCTCAGGTGTCCTGACAGCTGGGAGGGTGGAGGGTAGCTTGATAGAACTGCCATTTGGCCATCTAGCTTTAAATTACCAAAGGGTCTCTGCTGGATTCGTCATTCAGGAAAAATAAAGAAATACCAAAAGGCAACTCCTTGTTTTTTCTGCCTTCTCCTTCCTGGTAACCTCAATTTGCCTCAGCTGTGAAATGAGCAGGCCTCACCGCAGACAGGAGGAAGGTGGCTGGGAGCTATTCGCAGGCTTCGAGGACAGCATTCGATGAAGCTACACTGTTCTTTATTATGAATGGAGAAATATATGTGCAAAAATAAATACTTTGTAATTATAATTTTATAGGAGCTTATTTCTTAAGAGGAAAGTTCTAAAATGCTTTTTCAGCTTGAGGAAAGGATCATCAACCTTCTCCTGCACAAAAATAGCCCTGGCTGTCAGGACGGTAGTTTCTATTCCAGTGCTCATTTGTTGCATAATTTTAATCAAAGTCGCCGCTGACATTTGGCTACCACTTTACAGTTTATAAATCACCTCCACACACACTAAGAGATTTCTCATCCCCATCGCAATCTGAGGGAAGGGTTGTCGTACAAAGTTGACAGACAGGATCCTGAGTCTCAGAAGTCTGGAGCCGCTGTGAGCCACAGAGCAGCTGAGGAAGCTGGTGTTTAAAAGCGGGCCTTCTCACTCGGTGTCCACTATTCCTTAGCCACTTCTCCAAATCACCCAGCTGTCATTAAAAATAAGCACTTAGCACCATGCCAGGCATATAATAACACACAATAAACTGTTACAGCCACGCATGGACACTGCTCAGCGACAGTGATGCGTTCTGAGAAATGCATTGTCAGGTGACTTCATTGTTTTGTGAACAGCACAGAGTGCACTTACACAGACTGGATGGCACAGCCTGCTACGCACAGGCTGGGTGGTACGGCCTGCGGCTCCTGGGCTACAACCCCGTGCAGCATGTTGCTGTAGTGAGTACCGTAGGCAACTGGAACACAGCGGTGTTTGTATGCTGAGCATATCTAAACATAGTAAAAATATGACATAAAAGATAAAAAGGGTACATCTGTATGGGACGCTTACCATGAATGGAGTTTACAGGGCCGGAAGTTGCTCTGCGTGAGTCAGGGGGTGAGTGGCGAGTGATCGTGAAGGCCCAGGACACTACCGCACACTTTTAGGTGACTGGCAGCGCAGTAGGTTTGCTTACGCCAGCGTCACCACAAACGTAAGCAATGTGCTGTGCCTCAGCCTTATAGTGACGATGATGCTACCAGGCGACAGGAATTTTTCAGCTCCGATATAATCTTACGGGGACCACTGTCGTATATGCAGCACGTGACTGCACCGTCATTAAAGGAACCAAAATGACACCGTGCTCTGTGAAAGAACCACGGTGAGACTTCTTTCCCTAGAGTGAGTTTCTGATCAGGATCTCTGTGCTTCATCCCATCAGATACCCACTCGGGTGCCCGGCTGCTTCACAGACCTGAAGTCAGGGTGTTGCTGCCACCGGCCAAGCCCGGGCAGCAAGCACACAGCCAAGAAAGATACTAAGTGAGTACTATACTACTTTGCCAACTTGCTTTGGAAATAATACAGGTTTAGCCAAGAAAGAGCGATTTGGAATTGCTTGTCGATACCTGGTCTGCGAGCTGTGCTCGGCGGTTGGGGATGCAAAGCTGTAAAGCTGTCTTTCCCAGGACTTACGGGGAAAAAATCATACTAAGGAGTTCACTTAGGGATTTTTTTTTTTTTTTGACAGAACGTTTCAAGGCCCCAGAATATGAACAGTGAGAGAAGTGACTTAGAACATTTCATGATTTTAAAAAACACCCCTGTCATTGTCCCCCACGCCCCTCAAATCAGGAATGAGTCATGTCAAGAAGTCTTCCGCAGGCAGCCTGTATTTCCCCCCTTCCTTACAGGTTAACGAGCTTGACTTTGGCTGTGAGGCTCACAGGTCAATGTGGGCAGCATGTGTGTTTCTAAATTTTTCATCTGAAATCAATATTTTTTTCCCATTCACGGTTTAACTTTAGGGATTTCCCATTTCCCATCTTAGACCTAAAGTCCCTCCTCTTCCGTCTCGATACACACACGAGTTCCTTCAGGAGAGGACAAATGATGCGCACGCTGCCAGGCAATCGGTAGCTGTGGTAGGCGTGCCTATTTCGTGAACCACTTAATTTTGACAACCCAACTCAGCTGAGATCAGAGGATCCTTATTTAGGGTATGCCAAGATCACTATGAACCTAGTAATTTTTTTTCAAAATTATGAATAATTAATATTCAAAATTCTCTTAGGAAAGTCAGTGCCGAGATCTGACAGAAGGAAAAACGAAAACTCAGGGAAGCTCCATGTTTTTTTCTAAAGGCAAGTCAGGATTTTATTTTCCCATTAGTACGTATTGTCATTTGAAACCTGAACCACTGTGAAGGGCCTGTGTTTTTTCCTAGAGACAAATCAGAAGGTGGTAGAACAAGCGGCTCTTTGCACAGTACATTTTAACAAAACTGTTAGTTTAAATTCAGAATAAGATCTTCTTAGATCAACCTAGAACTGTTCATTGGAAGATTTTGCTTTGTTGTTCAACAGTAAGTGTGTGGATTTTTAGGACAAATTTTTAGAATCTTCAAACCTATATGTATTATGATATTTTTAACTTATAGATTGAATATTTAGTCCTGTTTTCTAAGTTTTTATTAATTTCAAGAAATTAATGGCCTCTGAATAATTTTATTTTTACATCTAAAATCAAGTGTTATCTTAAAAATCCAAATACCCTATTAGTTCAACGTGATTGTATAAAATCCTTAAGGAATATAAATGGTTCATGCCAAAGAGTTATTAATAAAATACATAGACTCCTTTTAAAAAATTAAAATAATTAAGCCAACTGCAGGCTTAAGCTGTACTTCTTTTCTATATGCTCTCATTGTCATGGAAACACGAGGGCATCAATGAACACAAGACTACACGGCTGCAGGAAGTACCCTGCCTCCTCTTGTCATGGTGAGGTTATTTACAAGCTGATTAACAGCAGCGCATTTACTACCAAATGTTTGTGCTTAATGGAACAACCTGAGCTGACAATAGCCTACCCGGTGAGTTCTCCCATTTGCACGTTTACTGAGTGCTGACGGCATTCTCAGTCACACGATGACTCAGTTAGGCAGCGAGAAAGCTCCCTTTCTGGCCAGCTGGGAAGAGAGACAATGGCTCTGACAAACACAGAACACTTCAGCTCGTTCGGACTCAGGCTTCCACCGCAACATTTGATCAGGGATACGGGAATGTTTCTATGCTCTCCTGACACAGACGTTCATAAAATGGCTTTATATTTTAATTTCAAAAGTGGACAATCCTAATATCAGGTAGCTTGAATTTAAATGAAACACAAACACATTACAAGGCCAAAGAGAAATTATTTGGTCATCATTAATGATACTGTTACCTTTAGAAATTTTTAGTGTATCTCTCCAAAAACAATTTAGAAAGCTTTGCCAACTCTTTTTCACCTTACACTCATGTGACTATTGGCTCACATTTGAGAGAAGATCAAATGCATGGCTTTATTCTGCAAAAAAAAAGGACAACTGCCCACATCAGTTGCACTCATATCCAGTCATTGCTCTGTTAGGCTCCAAACAACAAGCCTCTCTGGGAACAATGCCCCAAGCATCTGCACCAGTCTGGAGGAAGTAAGCATCACTTCATGATGAAGACTTGTGTACCCTGGCTGATGAGCTGAGAGGAGCAGCTGTCCCCAGAACACCACACTGGCGTGCTCCATTAACATTTGAAGAGGTGTCACAATCAGAAAGTAAGGGCTCTTTTCAGACAGAAGCAGCTTTCAAACCAGCAAAACATGACAGTTGGGTTGAAACTATATTTGATCCACTGAACTATGTAATTTGCTACCCTTAATACTTCCCATGTCTCTAAACCTAGGAGAGAGGTTCACCTTAACAACAGCTGGCAAGTTAAAAAGTGAAGAAAAGGACACATCACAATTTCAACAATTCAAGTGCGTTCTGCCAAGCTCAGAGTAGAGCCACGGAAAAGGGTTCCACCTCAGCATCATTTGGGAACTTACAGACACATGGTGGGCAGACACCAATGGTGTAGAGTCACCTTTGAGCATCCTAGGCATGGGAAAGAGAAGCCTGTGCCGGGTGCTGCAGTTCGCAAACACGCTTGTGGTTAACACTTTTCAAACTTCAGGGAGAGACGCTTCCCTACCTACATCACTTGTCTACGTTCTCTAGATAGAAGGAGACCACAGATTAATGCTTTGAAGTCTTGTGATATTTTGTTATCAGAGTTGGAGGTTCTTTGGTGTATGGGGAATCACTTTGGTAAGAGGAAAGAAAAATGAATTAATCTTCATGGACACAATTGGTTCTTGAAAAAATAATTATTTCCCAATAACTACTGAAAGTTTGGTTCTTTTTTTTCCTTGCTTTTATTTACGTCCCAATTTGTGGTTCCCCGAGGTACTCATGAGTTAGCATAGTATCTCTAGAGCTCCTCATGTAAGCTGAAGAACATTTTGAAATATTGAACAGTTCATTACACAATTAAATTTGTGTGCATGTAGATGTAGCTATAGACAAAGAGAAGAGCAGGCCGATTCTTTACATAACCATATGGATCCAGCAATTATGTCTAGAGGTGGTAAAAACTGTACTTTGTGATGGTGAATTATATAATGGCATCAAAATATTTTATAAACTGGTGACAATGTATCATATATGACCCATTATAATATTTGAATATGAACATGCGTTCTGGATCTCAGTATTGCTTAAAAAATTTCAGTGACAATTTCAGTCAGTACTTCTTTAGTAGAGTGAAGTTTCTGCAAGTTTAAATTAATGAAACACAATCTGAAAATTACAATGATACCCAAGAAAGCTTGCTAACTTTACATTCCTATCTTTAGGACAAAATTTGTGTGAAGATATTGATTATAGCAACATATTTAGTGATTTTGTTAAAGAAAAGAAAACTAAGATTTTAGAATATATAATAACTCATGATTATGTGTGCTTTATTTTATTACTTAGCATGTGCTGCTGATCCACAGCCTAGTGCTCAGACTTGGACATTAATAATTAAGCTCAGTCATGATCGATATTTTGCTGACTTTCAGTCATACATAAGCAATATATGCTAAATATTTACATATTTTTTGATTTTGACATTTTGAAGCAATATTTATCAAGGTAGGAGAACAAACACAATAGACTATATTTCATTTAACAATTTATAAAATTGATTTGTGATTTTTAAATATTTAGACATGATCCATGGACCTCCATCCATACTCTTATCCCATAACCCAGAAATGTTTGAGGAGATATGTGTATATAAGTATAGGTTGATCATCTCTAATACAAAAATTTGAAATCCAAAATGCTCCCAAATCTGAAGCTTTTTGAGTTCCTACTTGGGGCCACAAGTGGAAAATTCCACATCTGACCTCATGTGATGTGTTGCAGTCCAAATTTTGTTTCATACACAAAATTATTAAAAATATTGTATAAAATTATCTTCAGTCTATGTAAATGAAGTATCTATGAAACATAAATGAATTTTGTGTTTAGATTTGGGTCCCATCCAAGATATATAAGATATCATATTCTGTGTATGCAAATATTCCAAAATCTGAAAAAAATCTGAAATCTGAAACACTTCTAGTCCCAAGCATTTCTGATAAGGAATACTCAACCTGTATGTATATACACTTACAAAATAGCTTTGTCTGTTATCAAATAGGGTATCAGTGAATATACTATTCTAGTCCGTCAATTATTTACCCAGCACCTTTATTAGTAGCACCTTAGTATCATGGATCATAAATGATGTGTAGTAAATAAATTATCTGACAGATGCACATAATTGAACAATGCCTATTTAGAGGACTGTATGTCCGTGGCTCATATTGACCCCAATGGGAGTCCAGTGAGTGTTCTTAAGGGCAGATCTAGCCCATAAATCCTGGGAGGCAGTCATTCCTCAAGCCCTGTGCAATAGCCCAACGTGCCTTTTCATTGGCTCCTCCTTAGTGCTGTCAGCCTCGGCTATACACAAAAGGCAGCTGATGATGAGGTCTAGACCTTCTAGGTTTACTCCCTCCATAAATAGTTCCAAATAACAAGTACTCCAAGGCAAAATAGTAGTTTGCATGACTTCGCCTAAAACATAATTTGTTTTCTCTACTGTCTGACTGGATTTATTTTGTTTTTTCCCTTTCCACTTCAGATGTTAATGCCTCTCTGAAATTTACAAAAAAAATAAAATTGTCCCTTTTATGAATTATTGCAAAATAGGATAATAATCAATGACTTGTTTCTGTCTTGACATTTCAAAAACAGCTATTAATGTGTTCAATATTCACTGAAATAGTATAAATCAAATTTAGAAAACAATAAGAAAAATGAGTGTCATTCCATAGCAGCATTCTCAGAAATTGTGGGGTTCTAAGAAATGAATAGAAAATAAAAATTATTTTAGATTTTATCCTTGCAACTCTTCACAAATTAATGTGAAGAGTTGTAGTACAGTTTCCTAGTGTTCAAGCTAAGTATTGAAGCTACCTTCTCAGAAAAGTAGAAGACAGGGAGTGATTATGGATTTCTACATGAAGTTCTCATTCCTTCAGTGGTTATGAATATTATTATACTTACTATATATGCAGTAACTACCTGAGCAAAGGGAATTAGAAAGGCATGCAATCTTCTTGTGCATTTGACAAATTACTGGAATAGTTTTGTCCCAAATCTGCTGTTTTGGAGAGAGTAGAGTTTATTGCTGAGAAGTTTGGTTTCTCCAGGTAACGGCATCTTTGACTTTCCACTCTTTGTCACCAAACCAATGTCTTCAAAGAAAGTAATTATTGAGGATATTCTGTTAGATACAATCTAAGAGACTCAGGAAAATCATGGCATTTTAAATGCTATGTAAATTGTAGTTCTATCACTAGAGACTCACAGTGTGGGGTGATTTTGATTTTCCTAGTAGAATTGCTTCTTTCATGTTTACGTTAGTCAGCCTAATAACTGTGTGATGTGGTGACTGCCTTTTCACATTGAGTCTCCCAGGAGTTCTGTGTGCTTCTTGTATCTGGATATCTGGATTTCTGGCCAGGTCAGGCATATTTTCTTCCAGTATTCCATAAAATAAATTTTCCAGCCCTTGCGTATTTTTTTCTTCTTCTCTCTTGCATGTCTATGATTCTTATATTTGGCTTCTTTACATGATCCCACATTTCTTGTATGTTTTGTTCTTGTCTCTTGTTTCTGTATTCTTTTTCTTCGTCTGATTTGTTCAGCACATAGGCACTATCTTCAAGCTCTGAGATTCTTTCCTCTGCATGATTCATTCTGTTCTTGAGGCTTTCCACTGTGTTTTGTATTTCCTTAAATGCGTCTTTCATTTCCAGAATTTGTTTGTTTTTTTTTTTTTTGTAGTATTTCAATTTCTCTAGAGAATTTTTCATTCATTTCTTGTATTGTTCTTGTAGCTTCTTTGTGTTGGGTTTCTATTTTCCCTTCAATTCCACTGAGTTTTCTTACATTTCATATTAGGAATTATTCCTCTGTCAATTTAATCATATCATGTAAGTTGGTATCCGATGACAGAGATCAAATGTTTTCTTTTGGGGGTGACTTTTCTCTTTAATCTTTCATGTTTCCTGTGTTCTTTCACTGATTCTTTCTCATCAGTCTACTTTGTTGAGATCTGGGGGTGCTGGGGCTGGTTCATGGCCTTATCTTCAAGTCCCCAAAGGGATGTTCCTTGACAGCTGGGGAGAAGCGTACTGGTCCTGTATTGCCTTAGAGGTGTTCTAGCCAGTTGGGTTACCTCTGACCTGTTGTCTTCACCTCTTGCCAAAGGAGATTAGTGAGTTTGGTCCCCTTGCTTAAGCTCCCAGGTAGTGAATCACTCTTGTGTGTGTGACTCCACTGCCCTCCGATAGTTTGAGATGGAAGGCTGAGCAATAGGGTTATCCTCTCTGTTGTTGCTTGCAGTTTGCATGGAGAGAATTGTTTTTACCAATTTGCTGGAGGCTTTAAAAATACCACCATTATAAGCACTGTTAAGGGAGATTTGGAAAAGTTAATATGTAAACAAGCCATCAAACTGTTAACTTAAACAACCTGTAGCAGTGTAACAGGGTGAAGATGGCAAGCAGAAGTTCTATCTGGAGAAGGAGATTTTCGAAAGGTTGGTCCAAGTGGGATGGCTCCAGTGGTTCCCCAGGGAGAACAAGGTGTTCTGAGGGGAATTCAGCAAAGCAAAAGCATTTCACAATTTTACTTAGGATCAACCCTATATGCCAGCTGATTTGGACTAATTAGTATAAACTAGATAAACTTGGTATGAACTTAGTAAACTGGTGAACCCTTTAGAAATTTTCTTGGCTGAGCAAATTGCTCAAGAAGAAATTCATGTATAGGAAATGTCTAGTTGAAATATCGAAAAGTATTTATGACAAAATATCAGTGCTGCAGATCTAGACTCCATGTTGGGGGATTCCATGTTGGGATTCCATTTCTCCTTAGGGTGATCCAGTTATGAAAAAAGATCATGGAGGTGAACATTACTAAAACCTTTCCCTGACATTCTCTAGCTTAATTACACCCAAACTAACAATGTTATTTAGCCCAAAATGAATATATTTATTGTGAAATATCTTAAAGGAGTCAAAGATACCCATGTGATTTAAATATTTTTCTCATATGTAAATTGAAAATCAGATTTCATTATCATATTCTCTTTTGTTTCAAGTATTTAAGCTAAATTATTCTTTTCATTTATTACTGTAAAATCTATTCATATTTTCTTCTATAATAATAGCATGTAAGATAGCCTTATAACAATATTTTTAAATCACTGCTTTAAAAACCATTGCATATTTTATTACTATTAATTATCTATTAAAATAGAAATTTAAAATGATGAGTAGTTTTCTTTTGAAATTGAAATGATTTTCTTTAAAATTAAAACACCATATCTATTTTCCAAATATTTTATACAGACACTTCATATTTTAGGAATGATTTTCTGCAAAATACATAGACTTTATTAAATACAAAATAAGATTTTAAAATTCCAGTTTTCTAATATTTCTCTAGGAAACAAGATGTAATTCCAGATTAGTTTCCATACAGGAGTTTCATTTTTACTCCATGAACACAATAAAGGAGCCTGCTTTTACTGCAATTGGCACTTGCTACGGGCTGAACCAGGCTCCCCCAAATCATATGTTGAAGTCCTAACCATCAGGACCTCATAAGGTCTGTAAAGAGGTAATTAAGCTAAAATGATGTCTTTAGGGTGGGCCCAAATCCAATACGACTGGAGGACTCCTTAGAAGAGGAGGAAATCTGAGCACAGAGTGATAGAATGAACACATGCACACACAGAGATACCCATGGGAGGACACAGGGAGAAGACGGCCATCTGCAAGACAAGACCAGGCCTTGGAGGAAACCAAACTCACCGACACCCTGATCTGGGACTGCTAGCCTCCAGAACTGTGAGAAAGAAATGTCTGTAGTTTGAGCCTCCCAGCCCTGTGGCATTTGTTACGACAAATGCTCTGGTAAATAATACAGCGCTAGACATAATCATTAGTGATAAAGACACCGATATTACTTTGCTTTTCACATTTCTGGATTCATCATTCCCATAATCCCCTTTATCTTGCTTCAGGTCCTGAGCTTGTTCAATGCCCTCATTTCTGTTTGCTAAAGGTCTTGCCCATGAACATAGCCAGAGAACTGACTCTGGGTGAACAAGCCTTCGGAATTAGAGGGCTTCACAGCTACCATCTCCTTTTAGCCCCACTAGGTGGTACTGACTCAGGAAAAATCTAACAAAGACACCTTTAAGCAGTGAGGGCGCAGAGACATGGACATGGCACATGTATGCATGGGCCTGCACATACACACACAAACACACGTCTCTTTTCCCAGGGCTACAGTGCCTTCATTCTGTGATATTCCTATTACACTTGTGGGAAAAATTAAGCTGACAGACATTGTAATTCTCTCACTGAATGGGATTACATCACTACATCACACCCTTAGAGAGAGGCTGAGGCATTCCAGGCATTTTTGTTGAAAAGTCACTTAATTGCCCCAAAGTGGGCAGTGGTGTTCATCAGAGAAGTTTATATCCACTAGTTCAAATATCTCTAGACATGAATAAATAATAGAGGAAAGTAAGTCATTCTACAGTTAATTAAAATTTACTCTAACACATAATTCTTGGAGTTCTTCGTTAAAGGGCAGACTAGATTAACTATTTGCCATAAGGGCAGCTAAATAGAGATGTCCTCAGTAGCAAATTTTGAGGGTATGAGAATGTTTATGTAGAAAGTAGCACTGTGTTTGCTGATTTAGCACAATTTGGGGTTTGTAGAGACAGAAACCAAGGAGAGGCACACGAGTGCCAGACTGTGCAGGCACCAAAGGCAGCTGCGGTCGGACCTGAGGGCAATAAACAGGAATCTGGAATGAAGTGCTAAGGCCCTGTCAAAGATGTTCCAAAGCTGCAACCTAGTAAGCAGGCTTAGATCTAAAATCAGGGGTTGTCATTTGCTCTGTGACAAACGGAGGGCCCATAGATTCTGTTGAATGCCCTGCCCTTTGCTATGGCTGTTTTTATCCCATTACGCAGAGGCTTTACCCAGCAACATCTTGAAGGCACAGCTCACACTGTTCTAAACTTCACTTACTACCCAATTGCTTGTTAATATTGAGTTTCCAACTTACTCTGGATTTTTTTTTTTTTAAGTCAAAGTTTACAGTTCTGTTCTTGTTCTTACAGTGGGGGTGCTTGATCTATTCTTGTGTGAAGAAGCCCTAGCCACTTCAGTAGCTGCCTGCTATGTATAGAGTGACATATTTTCCTGTTCTTTGTTCTTTTAACAATTGCTTCTCTTAGGGTCTAGCTCTTGCTAAACACCTGTGTACCCAACTATCCCCCATCCATTGCCGCCACCACACTTACACACAAAACAGCACATCTCTGTCTTAAGAGACTGAATATATAAATGGACAATGGCCAGACCATAGAGAAAAATAGAGTTTTGACCCACAACCTGCAGCATCTTGCCCAGGAAACCATCTCCTTAGCAACAATGAGCAACCCAGGACAGCAGCCTGCTGTAAGTCACACTTGCAGGAGGCCAGATTGTTATCTATAGTGGCCATCCAGGAAGCTAAACAATCACGTCTATAATAACTGGCCCCAAATAGCCAGGACTTGATTACAACTGAGAGTTTCCCTAATTTTTTCCCCTGCTTCCAACCTAGGATCACCCAGAGAAAGCCAGGTGTGCACCCCCAACCAATCACATAGGATGCCTGTCTAGGGAGCCGCCTGCGTCCCCAGGCCAACAGCTCCACTCAGGGCACACTGGAACTTCTGCCTTTTCTACTCTAGAGCTTTCCTATTCCCCTGCCTGCCTTTGCGTCTCTGCCAAACTCAAGTGATGTGATCTACCCCTTTCCCATAGCAAGCCCTGTGTAAATAAAGCCTTGGCTTCTTTCCTGGTTGGTCGTCTTTTATTTCTAGTTTTTTCCTCTTTGTCTTCTCTCTTCATTATTACTTTTGAGAGTCCTCAAAAAAAAACCAAGCAGTCAAACATATGGGTACTTATCCTTGTCTTCCATGATTTTATTTCCCATTAGGGTCAAAGTTTATTTAGTTATAGCTGCTATTGTCACTCTGTTTTGCAGCTCTGTCTGCTCAGATTAACTAATGATTAACTTTCAGGTTATGCTGTGTCGGACTGGGAAGAAAGCAGTGGAAGAGGAAAGGAGAGTTCACAGGTCAAGGATGGGACCTGCTGACTTTCTACGTGACAGGTCAGAAAGAAGAGTTAGAAGGCAAACACGACTGGGATATTTTGAAGCCAAACCACAGGGAATGTGTTCAAGCTTTTAAAAGTAAAATGTGTGAGACTGGAGGAAGGGTCTGGAACAGAAGATGCCAGCTGCCCCCTAAAATGTGTGCTCTCCGTTCTTCCCAGCACACAAATAGAACCCATGCCCCGCCCCTCGGGCTATCAGATACAGTCCGAGGCTGACGTCCTGGCAACTGGGATTGAATCGGCATGGTGTGGGCCACTGTGGGCGAGAGCCCTTACGGCGGGAGCTCTTTAGCCCTTCTCCTGGCAGGGACAGCCCTGCGCACGGTGGCCTGGGAGCTGTGTGTTGAAGAGGAATGAACGGCTTTGTGAAGAGAGCCGTTAGCGGAGCGCAGCACCTATCCTGCTCTGTTACCCATGGGGATAAAGTTCCATGATCTTCAACACTGGTTAATTCGGGAGCTTCTTGTTAAAGCAGTTTAGCCTACATTATCTAATGCAGGTTAAGTTTGAATCGTGTGCTCAGAGGAGTATAAGCAAATTCCAGCAACCCTGCATGAGTACCTATAACATTCCAGACGCTACGTCAGACCCCGGTAACACGAACCTGATGGCACAGGCGCCCTTTGTGAGAGGCTCACGGCGGGACTCATCACATAGGCGGCGGCATGGCGGTTCACGGGGACACACCTCACTCCTCCCGGAGAAGAGTGCCCCTTGGAAGGCACCAAGACTGGAAGCATTTGAGATGCCACTTGAAGGATGACTAGAGGGTTGCCAAGTGGCCAAGACCTCCACGGAGGCAAAGCTGGAGGTGGGGACTGAGGTAAAGGACAGCGAGCAACAGCAGGGCGAGGCGCGGAGCAAGGACCTGCACAGAGCAAGGGGGACCTCGGAAGTGACTGGCCCAACGTTCACCTGCTAAACCACCCTCTCTACAGCCTCCCAGCACGCGGCGTCCATCCTTCTGCAGGAATGGCCAGAGCCAGGGAGCTCACTGCCGCAGGAAAGGCGCCGCCACCTGCGCAGCGCGCCCGGCGCAGGGACGTCCGCGCGGACGCCGAGCTAACGCAGGGCCACCGCGTGGCGAGAAGCTCGGTGCGTGTTTGGCTACTGTTACAAACAACAGCGATGTCAATGACTCTGAAATAACACAGCTAATCGCATCACCAGCTTACCACGGGCCACCTCTCCCCGGTCTCTTTGTTCAGAACTTATTTACTCATTTAACACCATATTATACAGGGTCCCTGGGCACCCCACCGGCATGCAAAGACGCGAAAACCCAGGCTCGGTATTTCAGGATTCCTCTGAGGTCCGGTCAACTCGGTGTGTACGTCTGGGCAGCGGGAAGGAGCGAAGGCGGCATTGACTCTGCAAGGCCGACGGCAGCGCGGGGCAGGCGCGGCCGGGTGAGGCGGGCCGGCGTCCGCACCTTCCGCGCCCTGAGCGCAGCGGCGTTCACCCGGCCCGGCGTTTGAATGACAGTTCGTCGTGCGCTGAGCCCTTCTCCCTTATCCTTCTCCAGTCAGGACACTACACAGTGTTCTCAAAGAGGCCTATACGACTTTCAACAAGGCAGTATCTTGTGCTTAGCAATGTACATTTTTGTCAGGGAAGCTAAAATCGAAAGCTTTCTGAACCATACTAACGATTGCAGATTAAACAATTTATAACCCATGCCATGGATTTAGTGATCCTAAACAAATTGTAGAAAATAAAGCGTTATTTACGCTTTCGGAATTCCGGCAACATATTGTCATCTCCTCTATGCCAAAACCTAAGTACTCAAAACACAGCTTAGAACTAAAAAAAAGACAGCGAGCAAGACCAAAAAACGAGCAAACAAATGACTAAAAGCCTCAGAGCAGCCAAAATACATAAAGTTTATTTAAAAAATGTATTACTTTGTTTAAAGCAAATTCATCTGGGCTTCATTCAGAGATAATTCATTCTTACTTCACATGTAATTCTAACTGTTTTGGTTCCTGTCAGTCTGGCACCACTTAGCCTAGATCACCAAAGTAAAATAAAACATCTTGAGTGCACCACGATCATCCTAAGTCATTAAGGAAAGATGTCCAGAACTCTGTCTAAGGTGGAGCTGTGCCACACACCTGAGCACAAGTTCATTCAGAATGCCTGACACATGTAGACGTGCCCTTAGAACACGGAGGTGGGGTCCTTGAATGTGTCTTCAGTTATCCGGAAAAGTATCTGTATAGGACAACTTATTCTCTGACAGATACGGGAAAGCACTCCTAGCCTCTGTTTTTTCAGCTAATAAAATAGGAATAGAAACATGGCGCACTTACAGGGATACTGTGGGGACGAAGTGACCGAATGCCAGCACAAACAGTTAGCACAAGGCTGCGCATATCGTACGTACCCCGCAAATGCTGATGCTGTTATTGTTCTTACTGTCTCCCTAACCATCTCTTTTTTGAATGCAAGGACCACAAGCTGAAATTCTTTTTATCTCCTATACCACTTAGAACAGCGCATGGTAGTAGGTATGTATTAAACGAGAAAACCTGATTACATAATACAGCAGTTCTACCCACTGTGTATCAAAGTATCTGTGCTGGCACAATCGGCAGTGTCAACATCAGTTGCAAACTGTCTTTCCTTTATGGTGCTAAATCTCTTCAATATTTTACCTTGAGGCTATCATTATATCATTTTACTGTTAAGATAGAAATAAATTCCTTTCTAAAATTATTACCTTGTAAAGTTCTCATCTGCTAGATCTCCAATTAAAATGCTGAGACATGGCATACTTTCCTTCCTCAAAATGAAAATGAATGACTCTAATTCATGGAGAATCTTGTCACTCCCTCCATTCATTTTAATCTCACGAAGGTACGAGTATAATGTAGTTATGATGCCAAAATCAATAGACTGTGTGCTGTTCCGACAACGTCTCTTCATAATTATATATTACCCATTAGTTGGTGTAATGAACATCCAATATGGGACAGAGTCCAACTGCACTGCTTTTTCCTCTCAATTAATCCCTCAATCTTTCATTTCCATTCATTTCCTTACCACTTCTTTCATCCCTTAGCCAGGACCTCTTTTTTTTCCCCCTAAACTAACACCATTTAAGAGGAATGAGGCTCAGTTTACACATCACTACAAACCATTCAGCCGGTCCACAAACATCAGGGGATCCCTCTCCTTCCTGCAGAGTGCTTCTACTGTGTGAGAAATAATTCCAAAATAGTTCCATGTGAGGCACAGGATGGAAGAGACTACTGTCTATCTTCTTACGTTCAGAAAGCGATCAAAGGATTTTCTATCAGATTATAAACCTTTTGCCAATTGTAAACTTATTATAGTCACTATAAAAATAATGGAACTATATTGCAAAAATGAAAAAAAAACACAAAAGGAATAAAACCCATGAACTCACCAAACTATCACAACTCTTGATAATGTACTGGTTACAATGTAATGCCTGAAACCTCTTTGTTATGCTGTAATTTTATTGACTGACTGACAGATTGTAAGACATATACTTCTGTTTATTAAGCCATTTTGCTTTGGTGACAGTTAGTTTCAGCAGCTAGGTATACATTGTCCCAACTATACTGGTTCTGTGTCCTTGAGATAGTCATTTAACTTTTTCTGGGTTTTACTTCTTCACCCGTAAAGTGAAGATAACAATACCACACTCATTCCATGGGGTTGTTGGGAAAAGCAAAATTTATATTATATATAGATATTCTCTATAACCTGTATAGTGTCACATAAATGTTACTTACTAGTAACATCACTAGTAATGTTCCTAGTAACATCGTCTTGTGTGCTGGAACTGTATTTATAATACCAGATAGATACCAGATACCTGTTATTTAGTAATCCACAAGTTTTTATTGTCTAGTTTGAATAACCCTGATTATATTTTATTCCTAGCCTCAAAATTAGCCCTACTGATCTTCAACTATCTCTCTTTCTCCTCCCACATACATTTCATATCCTCACCACCTCCATGTTCTGGGTATACTCAAACCTCCAAAATGCTTCCTGCCCAGCCCCGGTGGAGCTCTCCATCTTTCTTTGTTCCAGCAATTACTGAAATACCACCCTATCTTCGATATTTTCTCTGCTTAATGGGAGAAGAGGTAGCGAACTCATTTTGACAGTATGGTTAGTGTGCATAAGTACTACAATTTCCCTCTCACCACTATTGCTACATAACATGTAATTTATCCCACAGACATGTGACACTAATGGTATTTATACATGATATGCACTTTTTGTCTATGCTTTCTACCTGGTTTGAGTTAGAAAAACTCCAAGGAAGTGGCCACGTCTCTTCATCAAATCTGCCGAGGACACCAGGGTGAGGCACGGGGGGTTGTTCTGGTTATTACCTGGAGAGACAGAATCTCAGCTTCCTGATCGTTTAGCAGCTAGACACAGCCACACCATCCAGAAAGCCACAAACCTTTCCTTTCTGCTCTCCTAGTTGAGCAGATTGCGTTTCCCTCTGTATCCATATACATCTTATATTCGATACTAGTTGAAACTGACCCTTGTCTCCAATTTTTTCCAGGATGTTTTGAATTTCTATCTTCTTTTGGAAGGGCTGAAGGCTTCTCCTTGCTCTGTGTGCTGTAATTAGCAAACGCCGTGGGCATTCTGTCTGCTCTATATTCCACCTCGGGATGAAATCCGCGTCAGTCCCAACTGTGGACCTTTAAGTCAGGTGGGTCCGGTGCACGTGACACATTGAGACAGAGGGAGCTGGGAAACACAGGCCCCTGGAAACACTGGGCTGCTCCACCCCTCCCCTGCAGCCTCCCCCTGACCACGCTCACCTCACTCCTCGTCAGCTTCGCCCGGGTGTCTGCTGCCATATGTGCCCGAGCTGGCTAGGCTATCAGACTTGTCATTTTCCATTTCTTACTCTTAGCTTTAACATGGTTTTGACACCCTCTCAAATGATTTTCCCTTTGTCCCTCCTGGGGTAACCTATGCCATCCTTCAAACTCAGCTCTGGCCTTCAGGATCCCACTGCTGACGGCCCAGCTGCTCAGAGGAGGTGTTTTCAGGCCAGTCTCAGAGCCACACAGGGAGATGGGACCTTTTGGAATAATTCATGATTGCCTTCAACTAGCACGTAGGCTAAAGTGAGCTGGGCCCTGAAACAGGCACATGTCTAATGCATGCTTGGAGGCAGTTTAGACCTCAGGTAACATGTATTTGCTAGCCCTTACTTCCTGACAAGTTGGAGAACAACAGAGGGGATGATCTGCCAGTGGTCCTGGTGATGGTATAATAGATCTTCACGGTGATATTTTATTTTATTTTAGTTTAGTTTAGTTTTTCCTATATGGGTGATAGAACTGACAGGCCCACCAGGAATGAAATTCTGGAAGATAATCCATCTGCCAGTGTAAGGCCCTACGTGCTGCAATGGCCTCTGCTTGATGGACAAAGGTGGGAGATGGTGACAGCAGAACGCAGAAGCAGATGCCTGCGGTGACTGCGAACAGAGTGGCCAAAAGAAATGCTTCAAAGTCATAATTTAAGACGATGCAGACGGTCTGTGGAATTCTGGGAAACAGCTGTAACTGACAGAACCATCTGGCATTTAGCAGTTAGAAGAGACTTTTTTTTTGGAAAGACTTTGGGCTTCTTCACATATACCACCAGGTCTTAAAAGGTGTCTTCAGAAGCAAATACAAACCATATGTATTATATATATATGAATATATGACTATATTCTGTTTGTATTCTGTATAGATAGAAACAATCATACACAGAAAAGGAGTGATGAATAATGATCATGTCGCATCCATCCTTGCGATTCACAACTCAGGTTTGTAGTCTGCTCTGCACACCAATTAATTGCTTATGTAAGAGTTCCTGCCTTAACGACAACTTGCAAACTGAACATATCGTCCCTTTACATGATGTCTTAGTAAAATGATAAACCTCATGGAAAAACTCAAACATAGTTTCATATACTAAGGTACTAAATGTGTCAGAAACATTGACTTTACCATTTTATCTTGAGAACACCCAACTCAACACAGCTGTAAATAACCATCCCAATTGTTCTAATTACCCTGCAGATATTAGCCAGGAGCAATTCGTTCATCCATTTGGTTACTCATTCATCAAATGTTTCTTAAGGACCTCTATATTTCAGGCACTGTTCTAGGCACAATAGTGAATACCATAGACAAAAATCCCTGCTCTCATGGAGGATGTCTTATGGAAAAGAAAGAAAAAAAAACAGTAAATACAAAACCTGCCACACACCGATAAAGGTAAAGGGAAAATACGACGCAGGGGAGGGAAGTCGAGGGTGGTGAGGGACGCTGCCGTGGACCCCAGTGAAGGGAGGCCGGGCGCTGGGCCGACAGGCGGGGAAGAGCCTCCAGCCAGGAGCCGAGCAGGAGCAGAGGCCCTGAGTTCAGAGCATGCCTGGTATGTTTAGTAGGAGGCCAGAGTAGCGGGGTTAAGATGAGCCAAGGAGGTTTGGGAGGCAGATGACACAGAGCCATGGAGTACCGTGCCTCAGCCGCAGATCCTGTTGTGGACGGTGAGGAACGTGCCTTTACAAACAGCTCATGCGTGGGGGCTTCTCTAGGCTTCCACACACTTGGAATGATCATTTTCCTAATTTCAATCAAGAAAATGAGAAGTGACCCAGAAGGGCCTTTAATGCGTTTCTGCAAACTTCAGTGTGAGTTAGCGGCTGCCGTTGCTCCGATGTTTGTTTGAGCTGAGCACAGCAGTGTAGTCTGCATTAGAAAAAGCATCAGTTCCCAAGTGTGGTCCCTATGTTAAGTGACTCAACAATGACCGAGAGGTGGTTTGGAAGGTGAAAGAAAGAAAGTAGAGAGAAACAGAGAGAGAGAGAAGGGAAGGGAAAGGGAAAGGGGAAAGAAAAGTTAATTTGTAATTCAAAACAGCATTTATAGCACAATTTAATGGAGAATGGTGAGGATTAGGAAGAGAATGTTTGTAAATGGCTTTGCCAACTTTGGGAGAAAAGGTGTGCTATAAATAGCATTGCAGTGATTACTTTAAATATGCATTATTTACATTTGCATATAATTTCAGCTTCAAAATCTGAATGATCTATTTTGTATTTATTTCTGCCTTTATCCCTAGAAAAGCATACCTCCTGACCAGACCGAGCTGATCCTAAGGAACACAGGGAAGGGAACAAGAAGAATGGCATCCTGTCCCACCAAGGAGACAGGATGGGGTACATTCGGCACCTCACTGCATGGGCCAGGGGCAGGGCACAGAGCACAGCCCTTGGCACTGCCTTATGATGCCAACAACGGCCACAGCAGTGTCACCCAGTCACGCGTTCACCTTAGGAGGGGACACCAACACTCCCCACGTTGGGTGGTAACACATACTTGTCCCCACGCTTTGTATCACTGAAGGATTTAAACAGGAAAGTAACATAAGTAACTTCTAGTTTTAAGAAGCCCACTCCTGGGTTAGGATGGACTGAAGGGGAAAGACTGAAGGCAGGAAGCCCAGTGGGGAGAGAGGGTGCTGACCTGAGGCAGGACGAGCAGCGGTGGTCAGGTCAGAGGGGCAGAGGAAAGGCCATGGGACGCAGAGACTGACGCTGTGTGCACGTGGAGAGGTGACAGCCCTAGGGAGGTATCTCCCCGAGTTCTGGGCGAGTTCACTTGCATAACACGCCTGCCCCTAGGACGGCAGTTGTTCACCGTCCTTTGGTGCATCCAGCTACCCCATGTCTCCAGCTTGTGACAGCTTTCTTGACCCCTCGCCATGTCAGCTTGGACTTTGAAACCTGAGAGTGGGGTTCTAATGCCAGCTCCACCGCTGTCTTAGTCAGCTCAGGCTGCTGTAATAAAATGCCACAGACTATGCAGCTTGAACAACAGACCTTTTTTTTAAATCTCTCACAGTTCGGGAGACTGGTAAGTCCAAGACCAAAATTCCAGCAGATTCGGTTCCAGGTGATGCCTCTCTTCCTAGCTTGTGGACAGCCACGTTCTGTCTGTGCCTTTAGGTGGCCTTTCCTCAGTGTGTACAAGAGCAAGCTCTGGTGTCTCTTCCTCTTCATATAAGAATGCTAATCCCATAATGGGGCGTCCACTCTCATGCCCTCATCTAAATCTCTCCACCTCCCAAAGGCTCTGCATTCCAATCACATCACATCACATGTTAGGGCTTCAACATGTGAATTTTTGGAGGGACACAAACATTTAGTCCATAACAACCAGCTATATGGTCTTAAGCTTAAATTACTAAACCCTCTAAGCCTGTTTCCTCATGAGTTTAATGGGAGAATGAGAACTCCCTCACATATTTATTGTGTGGATTAATTTTGGCAATTTATATAAAGAACTAGTTCATATGAAACAATGATCAACATCTCTAATCATCAGGGAAATGCAACTCAAAACCACAATGAGGTATCACTTAACTCTAGTGAGAATGGATTTTATCAAAAAGTTTCAAAACAACAAATGTTGTCGTGGATGGGGAGAGATAGGAGCACTCATACACTGCTGGTGGGACTGCACACTAGTTCAACCTCTGTGGAAAGCAATCTGGAGATACTTCCAAGAACTAAAAGTAGAACTACCATTTGATCCAACAATCCTATTACTGGGTATTTACCCAAAGGAACAAAAGACATTTTATAAAAAAGATATCTGCACTTGAATGTTTATAGCAGCACAATTCACAATTGCAGAGATGTGGAAATGACCCAAGTGCCCATCAATACATGAGTGGATTAATAAAATGTGGTATATGTATTCCATGGAGTTCTACTCAGCCATAAACAAAAATGGTGAACTACCTCTTACATTAACCTGAATGGAGCTGCAGCCCATTCTCCTAAGTGAAGTATCACAAGAATGGAAAAATGAACACCACATGTACTCACCATTAAATTGGAACTAATCGATCAACACCTATGTGCACACATGGAAATAACATTCATTGGAAATCAAGTAGGGGGAGGGTGGAGGAGGGGACGGTACCTGTCACACCTAACAGGTACAATGCTCACTCTCTGGGGGATGGACATGATACAAAAGCAATTTATGTAACCAAATCATTTGTATCCCCACAATATTCTGAAATAAAAAAATAAAATAAAATATATAAAAAACCTCAAAAAAATAAAATTTTGTGAAGTAAGTTTAAAGAAAGCCAGTTCAGAGAAGTTGCTTAATAAATGTCAGGGCCATTATACTTAACATGTTTTATTAATGGACTAATATATTTATCAACATCCTGCTTACTTGTTAATGTCCATAAAATATTTACATGCACATTCCCCATTAATATTATGCAAAGTTAGATTCATTTTAAAATTTATCTAAGGCAATTTTCAGATGATATCTGGAAAATGTTGGTCTGGACCTTGTTCATCGAAGTTTCCTAACTTAGTGTTGTCCTGACCTCTCATTTTATGAAGACTATTAACTCTCCCTCTCCTAGGACATGGGTAAAGATCTTGCTTACAATCCAAAAAGACATGCTTTGTATGAATACTCTTTTTAAAAAAGCCAAGTCTTTTCTTTTTTTTTCCCTGTGGAGAGAACTTAATATCACCTTCGGATATTCCAGAGAGTGACACTTTGGTCTATTAATGACCAAAGTCTATTTTTAAATTCCTTGTATTTCTCATGCCTCATGGAGAGTTCATGTGGTATTCACTGAAGGAAAATCTGCTCAGCTGCCTGTTTCCAAATCCCTATTAGTTTCAAACTAATTTTATTTTCAAAGAAAGCTTGAAGCTTCTTTTTTTTGCACGGTTTACATGAGCCTACAGAACACGTTTAAAAGGCTGCCAAAGCTCACCTTCCATCAATTTTGGAAATTCTGACAGTTTTGTTTCTATTGCTCTTCAGAAAATGAAGCATTGGCATAGGCACAAAGGAACTCAAAATAAAAGATTTTTAAGCTAAACCTTGTTGGATCAACGCTTACACTTGTGAAAAGAAAACAATTCTTTTAACATCATAGAAAGAAGTAAGACCTGAAAAGTGTTTCTGATGTTAGAAAACATATTTTAAGTTACCTTGAGTCACAGAATGTTAGAACTGATTAGACTTATATATAGCTAGACCTAGAATGTTAGACCTTGGAGAACTTTGAGAGCATCTGGTCTGACCCATTCCTTTTCCAGAAGAGGAAATTTAGTTCTAGAAAATTTCAATGCTTTCTCAAGGTCGCATGATCCATAATTGCTGGCATTAGAGCCCAGGTACCTGATTCCTTGTTCACTATTCTTTCCTCTGTGTCTTTTCTTTCCTCTCCTTTTTTCTCTTTAATATAATATGGTTTCCCTAATACCTTGCCTTCCAGGTAGGATGGCAGAAATACTAAATAGCCTTCTGTATACCTTTCAGAGAAATAAATTCAATACCTCTGAGGCAAACAGATCCACATTGTTTATTTACTAGTTTATTTGGGGTCATAATAGGTGATGGGATAGAAATGAAACACCATGAAGAATTTTAGGAGCAAATTACAAAATAGAGGAGGTGGCTCAATTACGTGGAGAATTTTGGTTCTCTGGAAGAACCAGGCTAGAGAGTGAGCAGCCACAGGGGAACAGTAGGGTCCGTCTGTCCATTCATTCAGCAAGTATTCTTCGAGCACCAACTGCGCCTGGCACTACTTTAGGTGCTGATGATACAGCCAGTGAAAAAATCCGAAATGCAAGCCCTCGTGGTTCCTACACTCCAGTAGGGGAGACAGAGAGCAAGCAAGATAAACAGTAATTGTAGAGAACCCTGGACAGTGGTAAGTGCTAAAAAGGACACACAAGGAAGGAATAGCGACAGGCAGTTGCACGTGTGTGTGTGTGTGTGTGTGAAATTTTAGATAAGACGGCTAGGGCAGGTCTTAGTGAATTTGAATAAAGGCCAGAGGGAATTAGGCTTAATTAATTTTAATTAGGATTTCCCATTTCTAAGTGTAATACAGTCCGTTAGAATTTAGAGCTATCAATTAGTATAAGCCTTCTAGTTCTACACTAAAACTGTCATGGAAATGACCAGATAGGCAGATCGGTAGGGCGGATCAGTAGGGGCTTACATCATTACCACGGAAGAGCCTTGAAGAGACAAATCACTCCCCTCAGCTCTCTGAACGTGTGTCACCCTTTTTCACGTGCAGCCAGGGTCCCCGCACCCTCGGCTGGCTGTGCCTCCTCAGAGCTGTGGATGGGGGCTTTGGAGTCAGAGACCCTGGAGGGCAAACCCCGGCCTCACCACTTCTCTGACAGCTCTGCAACCTCAGGCAGCCTCCTTCACTCTCTGTGCCTCTGCAACTCATCCTTATAGGGTGGTAGGACTAGATCAATTAATAGAAGATTAGTAGCTACCACTGATGTCATGTTTATTAATGTCAGATACCATGGTAAATCCTTGCCATACATTATCTAACTTCAAACTATGTATTTTCATCACCATTTCACAAACACGGAAGCCAAGGGTTAGATTATTTTCTCAAGAAGGACCTGGACCCAGAAGAACGGATCTGCAGCCCCAAAGTTCACGGCCAGGCTGCAGCCCCCATGCCGACGCCCTAGCTAGGGACGCAGGCGCTGTCCAAGGTCTGCAGCTCTGAAGGTGCTCGGGGAGCACTGACTCCACCTCCTCCCGCCTCATGCACTGCACTGCAGAGCAGGGCAGCTTACAGATGCTCGGGTGTTTTCCAAATCTGACAGTGTCCCTGTCAGCAGACCACAATGTCCTCGCTGAACTTACACCCTTCCCAGAGGTCAGCGAGTACCTGCAACTACAAAGCGACGAGCTGAGCAACTGACCCGAGGTGAGACCTTCCACTGGCACACGTGTAGCTGATGCCAACAAAAAATGTTGGGGCTCAGCCACATAATCAATGTTGTATTTGTGAAATGTTCAGGACAGTTCTCTGCGTAATCTAGAAAAATAATGGAGATAAGTAAAGACCAGAAATGTCTGAAGTGACCCCAACTTGCCTGTTAAACTCAGAGTGAAAAGGGTCAGGTGAACTTTTGGGTTTTCTGAAATTCTCTAGAATTCAGCTAAAGGCAAATATTCCAACAAAAGAAACACAACATAAGGTGCTGTAGCATGCTACTGTGGAGAAGAGGAGGGAAAGGGGACGGAGAAGGGAGAAAGGGGTGCAGAGAGGCTGGCCGAGAGGGAAGAACAGGGAAGACGGGGCTTGGGGCATTGAGCTGTGTCCTGTGTGCTCCTGCCAAACCCCAGGCCCCTCAGGTAAGTCATTTCCTTATAAGGGGATTTCTTCATGGGCAGAAATTATAATTTCATTTTATCATGAATGGACCTTCTTGCCAGGGAAAGTCACAAGAAGGGTCCGAACATCAATCCCGTGCTTCAAGTGTAGCCAGGCAGCTTGAAAGGCCCAGCCCACGTCAGGGGTGATGCCGGCACCAGGACACCTGGGGGAGTTGAGGTGCCTGGTCAGCCCTGCAGCCAGGTAAGCCTTGAGCTTCCTCCCACCTATGGCTGTCCTTTAGCTGCATCCAGAAATTCAGTCTCGTTGGGAGGAAGACATTCAATTCCCCAGCTGGCCAAGAGAAGGCTGTGTTCTTAAACCAACAGGCCCTAATGCCAGTCTTTGTTTTACCCACTGCCCCACCCCCTGGGGGCTGCACATGCACCCTACCAGCCCCCAGTCCCTGAGCTGCCGAGTTTGGGGTGTACACAGGACAGCAAGAAAGTGAGAACAACTCTAGAAGCCTATGCCCCATAGGAATGCAGATCTGATCATTAAAATAATTGTAAAAATACAAATGATCATTAATAATTAAATTATGATGTTTTTAATTAAATAAATATCAGAACTTGTTTAAATAATGACAATGATTGCTCAATGTGGAGTGTTTACTTAGCAGATATTGGAGTAAATCCTTTTCATGGGATTTTTCTATTCCACCTACCACAGCTCTGTGAGGTCGATGGTGATAGCATCCTAGTTGTCAGGTGACTTGCCCAAGGTCACCAGCTCAGGACCCAGCACTGGGATTTGAACCAGGCTTGTCTAGCTCAGAGCCTGTGGCCCGAACCATCTCATTGGTGGATTCACCTTGGACGGCTCCTGCCGGGTGCCCACTGGTGGCCGGAAGAAGTCTAGTGGCCAATGGAAGGGCCATCTCAGAGGAGAGAACAGAATTTGTGTATGAAGAAAACAAGTATGAACTAAGATACACTTTAAATGTCAGAGAGGCTCACAAAGAACACACTAGAATGCAAAAATCAATTGTTTCCCTCTTTTCGAACCCAGAAAATGTTTTCCCTGCATCCAAAAGTGACCAGTCACAGTATCAATTCAATGTTAATAAAGTCACATAACTAAACACACCCTTAAAAGTTTAAAGTGCAAACCCATGAGTATTTAGTGCACACATATAATATTGATTCTGTATATATCTGCATAAATGTTTAAATTTTCCCACTTGCAGAAGGGAAAGGGACCGCTACAGGGTTTCTAGTCTGGCCTGCAGACAAGTGGCCAACGTCACCTTCAAATCCCCAGGAACAGGGATTCTTTCTCCTCCCAAAAGTTTCTCTCCCCCTCCTCCATTTTGTCTTCTTTTCTCCCTCCCTTCCTCCCTCCCTCTGCACTGCTCTTTATTCTTTTTATGCTCTTCTCTCTTCCTTTGTTTAATGCCACCCCTCCCTTTCTCTTTAGAAATATCTTATATTTTACATGTTAAACTGTGAATATATAATTATTGTATGAACTCTTTTGATGCCTTGTTCTTTATTTTAAAATTTGCAAAGTAGCTGCTACCTCTAATTCTTAAGGCAGCACTAGAAAATCTAAAAAGCCTACACATAGGCTTTAATCCTCCCCCACTGGATCAGGTTCCTACTTACCTGTGTGACTATGGTCTGAATGCTGGTATCCCCTGCAAAATTCCTGTGCTAGAACCTAATACCCAATGCGATAGTACTAAGAGGTGGGGCCTTTGGAAAGTGACTAAGTTATGCAGGCTCCACCCTCCTGAACAGGATTTGTACCCCTTTCACCATGTGAGAGAGCAGCAAGAAGACACCATCTATGAAGAATGACACTGAATCTGCTGGTGCCTTGACTGTGAACCTCCCAGCCTCCAGAAGTATGAGCGATACGTCTCTGTAGGTTGTGAGTTACCTAGTTTAAGGTATTTTGTTTCAGCAATCAATAGACTAAGACACCAGCTGTGGTTTATGCCACAGAACCATCTCAGAAGTAAAACTTCTGTTCTTCTAGGTGCAGGTGACCTCACCTCTCTAGTCTGAATCTCTCCTCTGAGGTTTAAGCTCTACCACCTGTAGCATCCAACGGGCATCTCAGCCCTGCCTTGTCACCTCTGCCTCCTTCTGCATTCTCTCTCTCCATGGATAAAATCACCTTACATCCACTCATGCAAACTAAAATCCTTGAATGTCATAGGCTCCTCCCTCACTTAACTCCAGCATCCCATCATTACCAATTTCTTCTGAGATTATTTTCTAAGTGTTTCTCAAATTACTAACCTCCTTTCCATCTCAACCTCTAAGGCCCTGGTTCCCAGTTTTCTGAACTAATTGAAAATTTAGCCCTTGAATGATTGCCCAGAATCCAGTCCTGTCTTCCTCAAATCCATTCTCCACAGAGCCACCAGGATTCATATAAAATGCAATCTGGCCATGCCACTCCTTGGCTTACAATTGTTCAGGACACCAACTATCTACAGAATAAAGTTCAAGCTCTTTAATAAGATCCTTAAGACCCAAGTCTTCCGTTTCAATTTCCCTCCCTCCCGGGCTCATAATTACCCTTTAGCAACATCAGGCCCTATGAAGTCTACACCTAATTTTAAAAAGTAGCCTTTTCCTGGAATACCTTCACTCTGCCCTTGCCTAGCCTCAGGTCACTCTACAACTTCCCTGACCTCTCTGTGTAGACACAACCCCTCCAAGAAAATACACCCTTTCTCCACGTGGAAGCTCTACGCCCCGTGGCATGCTGGACACACCTGTTGCTGCGTGACTCTCCCTCTGTTGGAAGGGTCTGACTGTGTGTTTCTTGCACCTTCCCCCTGTGAGCTCATTCGGGACAGAAAACACTCTCTGTGCACTATCCTCAGCACCTAGAACTTTACCTGATGTGTAATGGAAACTCATTTGCATCTCCCCAGTTCTGACTTCAGGTAATTTGCTCATCACACTTCATGTAATTCATGGCTTCATAAATGTAAGAATAGTGCCCCTTCTTAAAGGTTAAGTATGTCCTCTTTGTCAAGGGGTTTACTTCTATGTTCGATTATGAATCTTGTACATAGATATGTACGTACACATATAATTGGTATTACTATTTGACAACACTCTTTACATTTGGTCATCCATTCATTCACTAAGCACACCCCGATGACTTCCTTTGCGCTTAAGCGTAACTCTGAGCACTGATAATCCAAAGACAAAAGACTTAGTCTTTGCCCTCATGAAGTTTATAATACATTATTTATTATATTCTGTAACTATGAAAACAAACAACTGTTGGTATATATGTTGGAAATTGTGTGGGAAATAATGACAGTAGCTAATAAACCGTAAGTATCTAATTTTAGAAATGCCACATTCATTGAAAGCACATTATGTACTGCTGTAGGCACTTCATATATTTTCTCTTCAGTTCTTACAATGGGCTCTGAGAAGTAAAGTAACTTGCCTAAGGCCACACAGCTACTAAAATCTACAGGCGGGTCTGTGAGATTTCAAAACCCGGGCCCTGCACCAGCCAGAGCCAGGAAGGAGGCGTGTGCGTGGACCAGAGTCTTCTCTAACAAGCCCATGAATATGATGGCGGAGACATGCAGGTACCTAATGGAAATTTTGCATTTATACTCAGGAAAGTTGAGCAGAATAATTAAAAGCCTATTCTTTTTGTTTATATTTACCTTAAATCCTGAAAACTAGGTGTGGTGATGCTGATGCCTTCGTGGCACCCGGAAGCCTAACCTGGCTGTCATGCATAACATTGGCTAATAGAGAAAGTGTATCATGACTTCAGAAATACCATTTGTTGGTAGAGAAAATCTTTCAACATTGGGGGCCAGTGGGGAGCCTTTGGCAGTCAGCACGTGTGTAATCAGCAAATAAAGCAACTGAAATGTGTGGGAAATGAGCTTGAGCCCGGGCTACATTCCGTGGGGCTGGGTCCACTGCCTGAAGCTTGACAGCGTGTGATCCTCAGAGCTCACGAACGGCTGGCCACATCCCTCCCCAGTCCCCAGGCACAACCTGGGTCCTTGCTCAGTGCCTTCTCGGTGCCAGGGATGAGGTTACCTAGAGGAAGTTCTGGGATGATGCTTTATCAAAGCATTAACATTTCTTCCTATTTTAAAAAAGAATCACAAGTACCGTGACATTGTTTCACAAGGCATTGAAAAAGGGCCACTTATAGATTTTGCCTGGAAAAAGAAAAACACTTGAAGTTTGTACTTTATCCTGTACTCTTTGAACTGCTACACACCCAATCCATGACAACCGTGGGCCATGGATACAAGCGTACCAATTGTGACAGAGCCGCGCTCAGCGATTATTTGTCTGGAACAAGCAGTTCCAGTATGTTTAAAATTCGTGCAGGTCCATTCTCACTGACACTGTATGAGTGAATAATCATTTTCCATATTTGGAAAAGAAGATACGGGCTGTGAGAGCAGAAAGAGCACACCTCATCTCTCCTCTCTCTCCCCCCAACACGCATACCCACTCTCTCTCTCTCCTGTCTTCCTCTCTCTCTTGTTCTTTTTGGCACAAAACAGGAACTGGACTGAAAAATTTAATCTATATCAACTTAAGCAGCACTATCACTTGTTGAAGAGAAGGATAAGACTGAGCGGAAGTCTAGAGGGGAAGCAGTGTGTGCAGTGAAATATGAGACAGTCTCTGAGAGATCCTCGCCAGACACAACACCGTGGCAGAGACAATAACCCCTCTCCCCTCCTTGGCTTTGATCCTCTCTGAATAAAACGTGACTTGCTGCCTGCATTAAAGTTCATCGTAAATCCTTAAGGTAAGAGTCTTGGAACAAGACGTGATCCATGCCGTGCTGGAAAACAACCGTTACGGAACTGCGCTGCCCTTTTATCTTTCATGATGACTAGTCTGAAAAATTATGGGGTTGGATATTATTCTATTGGTACTTTAATTGTAGCTATAAAAGTAAACCCAGTTAAAATTTTAGATGACAATTACCAAAAAAGTGTGGTTCCCCTGCCATCTACATGATGAACGGTATTAAATCCATCTTTGCAAAGAAGCACCTCAGGAAAACAGCATGGTGGCATGCTGCCATTGATTTGCATTTGGCGTTCACGGTGGAGAAAAGTTCTAGTCATAATTTTTTACTACCACGGAGCTGAGGAAGGAAAAGAATAATTACCTAGGGAGAAAAGGCATAGCATAGCAGCTAAAACTTTCAGATCATCCAAATACTTCATCTTCTGCAAATAGTTTCTGTTTCTGCAAGCAAAACTCTTCCACAAAGTAGTTAAAATCAAGCAGATTCGTCTGATTTGGATTTTTACTGATTGTGCTTCCGCTTCCCTATGCTTTCTTGTATCCTACTCTGCTCTCTCTGGTTTTGGGAAAGCTGGGGACCAGGATGATGTTTGCTCCCTATTTTCCATCCCCTGCCTGAACATAGTATAAAGTAGGACAAGCCAGAGGCAGTGAGTTCCGGAAGTAGCTCATGCATATCTCATTTGGCCTCTGCTCTTTCTGATTTTGATCAACATTCATTCTCTACCATCTTTTCTGTCTCAGACTGTGGTGGAGTATCCCCACTGAGCAAACTTCAATGACCCCTACATAATCCTCTCCCTTAACTAGCTACTTGACCTTTGGAGTTATCTCCCAGAAATGGTAGATTTTCTACAAGACAAAGGAGCTGAGATTCTGAAAGCCCTTGGGCAGACTTCCTGACAAGATTCATCATCTCCACCATGTGCCCCTTCTTTAAAATCCCATGATCTCAACTGGGGTGCAGTGGCTCACGCCTGTAATCCTAGCACTCTGGGAGGGCAAGGGGGGAGGATCATGTGAGCTCAGGAGTTCAAGACGAGCCTGAGCAAGAGTGAGACCTCGTCTCTACTAAAAATGGAAAATTATAGAAAAATTAGCTGGGTGTGGTGGTGCATACCTGTAGTCCCAGCTACTCAGGAGGCTGAGGCAAGAGATGACTTGAGCCCAGAAGTTTGAGGTTGCTGTAAGCTACAATGACACAACTGCACTCTACCCAGGGTGACAGCATGACTCTGTCTCAAAAATAAAATAAAATAAAATAAAATAAAAGCCCACGATCACCATTAGTCAGAGGGATGGATTTGAGGCAGCTTCGCTTGTCCTCCTAACAAAATGTCTGTTGCATTAAAGATTTCTTTCTTCCTTGGCAATCCTTGCCGCCTCCACAATTGGATCTTTGTGCGATGAGCAACTAGACCTTGACCAAAAGCCCCTTGCAGTTTTGACAACAAGATCCTCAGCCTGACACATAAACAAGCTAAATCCCAGTTCCTCACAGACTTTGATGGGGGTCTCTTCCCCCTGAGGAGGCTTTCACATGGACAGACACATCAGTAGATGGTAAAATACACACTTTCTGGCATAAACAATACACATCCTCACTTACATATAGCCACTGAGGCAGCTAATCCTGGAAATGACCCAGATTTGTCAAGACAAAACCTGGGCAGCTTATACATAAGAATGTAGACTAACAAATCTTAGAGATTTCCGATTATTATCTGCAGCAATTCCTTATTTCCCATCGATAGCAAAGGAGTCACTGTCATGCAGTCTCTCATGTTTGCAGCCCTCCTCCTTAGCCAGCTACTCATGTACTCAGCAGACATTTAAATGTCTGCTTTGTTGCAAGCCTAGGCAGTCAAAATACAATGATAAAACAAAAATAGTCCCTGCCTCTCAGGGTGCATGTTTGAGAACCTTCAGTTTCAGGGAATACAGGAAAATAAAAGGCATATAATTTATATGGTTTTACATCTACTTTAAAAAAAATAGAAAGTTTCAACAGACTTCTCTAACTTGGTGTCAAGAATCTAACTGAAACAAAGACATCATGGACAAATCTTCTTTCTTTATGCTTAGCGTGAGGTTGTGCCACTTTGAAAAACTCTCTTAAACCACGGGGATGTACTGAATCTGCTTGAAGAAGTTTTCTACAAATGGGCACAATTCAAATCTGTTGGAAGAGGAATAACATTTTTACAAAGTTTTATCCATCCTGAGCTAAGGTGAGACACATAGGGATTTTCCATCTGAGAGGAAATTGATACTTCCATAGAAACACAAAGCCTCTGGCACCCATGGGATTGCCAGTTGGTCAGTGCACTGGGAAAAATTACTATCTCGCCAGCAATGACAAAGAGAGCAAGTACATGATATAAAAATTGACCAGAGTTTGGAGCACGGCAGGCTTGGGAGCAAGAAGGTTAACATATTTGTTTTAGATGGTGATAAACTATGTTGGCAAATTATTTTCCTGGTGGCACAAGCTAAACATCTGTGAATTCACTAAAGCAAAATGAGCACTGTACGTGGAAAGTGGTGAAATGGACAAAAGAATTAGAACCATGACTTCATGCTCATTCTGATCCTCCAAGCCTACTGGGTTAAAATCAAATGGAGAATAATGGGCCTTCATGGTTTAGAGATCTGGAATCCTGACTTTTTAAAAATTTTTTGAATTTTTTTTTATTCATCAAGCTTCCAAGTCATTTATAAGAAATTGCTACTTACTCCCAAAGCTTATCTCCTAAAGCTACATGGGACCATAGGACCCAACCTATCCCAGCCCCATAACTAACGATCTCTCCCAGTGGCATTTATGTTCAAGGAAAGTTAACAGGCAGACAATGGTAGCAAAGAGAAAATTCCACATGAACCCTGCAGAAGAGCCGGCTGCCACTTACACACAATTTGAAATTCAGTGTTCCTTCTGGGATTCAGCAGCTCAAAGGTCATTCATCCTGACCTTAAATGAACACAGGTTATTTTTAGAGGTCGGGGTGACACCTGAAAAGTAATAATAACACAGATGGGAACAGGCAACAGAAAAGGACCTATGCCAATGCCTATACCTATGCCTATACCTACACTACACCTACACCTATACCTACACCCATACTTACACCTACACCTATATCTACACCTATACCTATACCTAAACCTATACTTACACCCATACCTACACCTACACCTACACCTATATCTACACCTACACCTATACCTATACCTACACCTATATCACACCTATACCTACACCTACACTACACCTACACCTATACCTACACCCATACTTACACCTACACCTATATCTACACCTACACCTATACCTATACCTACACCTATACCTACACTCATACCCACACCTACACCTACACCTATACCTATACCTACACCTATACCACACCTATACCTATATCTATACCTATACCTACACCTATACCTACACCTACACCTATATCTACACCTATACCTACACCTACACCTATACCTACACCCATACCTACACCTACACCTACACCTATATCTACACCTACACCTATACCTATATCTACACCTACACCTACACCTATACCACACCTATACCTATATCTACACCTATACCTACACCTATATCTACACCTACACCTATACCTATACCTACACCTACACCTATACCTATATCTACACCTATACCTACACCTATATCTACACCTATACCTACACCTATATCTACACCTACACCTACACCTATATCTACACCTACACCTACACCTATATCTACACCTACACCTACACCTATACCTATATCTACACCTATACCTACACCTATATCTACACCTACACCTATACCTATATCTACACCTACACCTATACCACACCTATACCTATATCTACACCTATGCCTACACCTATATCTACACCTACACCTATACCTATACCTACACCTACACCTATACCTATACCTACACCTATACCTACACCTATATCTACACCTATACCTACACCTATATCTACACCTACCCTTATATATACTGCTGTAGCTTCTTGAGGGTGTACCTGGTCCACACTGGGTCTCTAACACTGACACAGTGAGCTCCATAACTTTTGTGGAATCTCTGAATACATGATTCTCTCAGAAATAAGGATGAATTATGATGACCACTGAAAGTTGCCTAATAAAAATTTGCTGTCAAAGTGCCTAATAACAAGATTTGCATAATTTTAAGGTAAAGAATCATTATTATTTGAATTATTTAAAAAACAGGAATGAATCACCTAGTATACACTAAGTGCTGTCTTCACTCCTATTTTAATTGAACATTCTAAAATTGGCATCTGCCAATACTATATTTTTTCCACTGTAAATGAGATGATTATTAACCAAAGAATGTCTTAGGTATTAGACAATGCAAATGGAGAAATTACATCTGTTACAAATCTTTTTAATTTAGGAGAGGTCATAGCTGGCTGGGCCAGGTAGGATGCGCAGAATGAACCGAAATGGGAAGGGGGGCCGAGCTCATGACAGGCTATTCCAAATGTCCCTGTAGGAGTCAGGGAACTCATCCAGGTCTCTTAGAGAAAGTCTCTTATGAAGCCCTAAATCCGACATTCAAAGGTACAAAATCAGGACACCCAGAGCTAGAATGTAAAAATAAGGAAATAAATAAATAGGAAAACTGTATGACCTGTTTTTGGTTTTTTTTTTTTTTTTTTTTTTTAGCTATTCCTGATGATCTATGGATTTCTTTAAATGTATGTCATTCTGTCATGTTATTGTTGGAAGAGAGATTTTATGTTTGGAAACTGACCTGCTGTATCCTTTCTGAAAAGAAAATGTGTTCTTTGATTCACACGCAGCTATCCTTTAACTGTCTCCAAAGTTCATACTTCTTCTATATCCATAATAACTTTCTAGTGAAACCATGAGAAAACTAAGACAGTTTCTCTGAAAGAATTATGAAACGTGAAAATGACCTTGAAAATGCATATTAGCTTAAATTTCATTAAGATTTTAGTGGGTAAGAAAAGGCTCATGCAACTTGCTAATGCTAGGGAAAAAGACTTAGACTTAATTTTTTTCAGGTAATTTCTCTGCTTCAGAGGGCATTTTAAAAAGCATAATTAAGTAGTTCTTTTTTTACTGAAGTTTTTAGTTTTCCACTCACATTCTTATACATTATAATACCTCAAATCAAATAATGCTATTTAATAATGTAGTCAGTAAGTTGTAAAGGAGGAACCTTATACAAATGAAGGTAGTCAATAAGTTATAAACAAGTAGTTGATAAGTTATAAAGTAGAAACCATAAGAGTTGACACATTAATTTTATAAAATACTAAACAGTCCTACATAGGACTCTAAATTTGATTATGGATACCTCATTGGCTGACTGTAAACAGAATCTTTCTATTTGACCTTTACATAGGTCTTTCTGCATATTTTTTGGTGCATCTTCAACTGATGCTTAGTATGATGCAGTTGCCAACGAGAAAGGACATAGCCTGTTATTATAGAAGTCTTCAAAACTTAAATGGCAATTTGCAGTTGTCAATCCATAAACCACATGAGCAGCACTGTGCACTTGGCCCAGGAGTGGGCTCCTGACGAGAGAGGAGTCAGCCCATTGGGTGGCCAGGATCAGTCATGAGAACTGAGAATTCAGACATTGACTGGGGGCTCGGGTCACTCGAAGTCAAGCCCAGGCAGCCATTTGACCATGTATAACTCTAGCAGATCAAGCCAGCTACAGAGAGGAGAATGACGCTGCCACGCACCCCGGAAAAGATGACAAAAAGCCCATGAATCCCAGCAAAAGGGGCAGGGGGGGAGAGAGTCATGGCTTTCTCTCCAGTGACTTCTCAATTTCAGATTTTAGTTCTTATGAACAGCGATTATATTCATGTCCTTGAATTGCATGACATACCTTTTCAACAACGATCTTGTTTTGCTTAAGTTAGCTTGAGTTGGTTACATTTTGTTATAACCAAATAATTCCTGACCAGAATACGAGCGTCATGAAAGCAGGGACATTGCCTGTTTTGACCATGACTTACGAACCATAGTCAGCAATCGACAAAGATTGTCGAATGCACGGACGACAGAGAGACACAAATTCTGCCAAAGGAACCTGGGAAGGACGGATGATGAGGATTCCACCTTCCTTTGCCAACCCTGGGTTCCAGAAGGCCTGTCTTTATGTCTCCACTGAGACTTGACAGTGATGTGGAATTAGGGGACAAATAGCTCTCAAGTCAGCACGAGGCACAGTGCTCTGGGCCACTCTGAGGCTCCAGCATGTGAGCAGGAGGCCGCAGGGAGTCTGGGAAATGTCTAGAAACATGGAAATAAAAAGTATAACTTAGGTGAAAGAATATTAAGTTTGCAAATGTGCTGAAATATAGACATACACACATATGTATCTACTTGTATAAGGACATTTAAATTATTTACATTCAGTCAGGTGCTCCTATGAAACATGCAAGAAACCTCTGAAGATAAATGAGGCAGAGTGAATGTATGGGTACTCTGAGAAGCAGCAGGGCCCTCTATAAACACAAGGCGCTGTCACTGTTATGTATCAAGTTGATATACAATAAAATATTCATCAAAATGAGGGATATGGGGAGAAAATCTGTGTGGAATGCCATCTGATTTTCAAACTCGGCTGACACTTCTGCTAATTCTGAGCTATGATGCTAGCAGCAGCAATTACACGTCTGCATGGACGTCAAATGACAGAGATTAAATTACAGAACCAAGGATGAATGCTCTTCAGTGGGGATGGATCAGCTATTTAGAAAGCCTACACAATATTGCATGCCTATGAAAAGGAAAGATTAAAAACATTGTTAGAAATTGGGCTTCATGTGAAGGATGATGAATGCTCCAGGAAGAGGTTTCCAGGCTCTTTCTGTTGGATCTTTGGTAGTTCCGTACTGGTTACCCAAAGAGTAGCCCCATAGAGCTCTGGGACTCTTAGAAGAAAGGATAAAGCACTGTGATTATAACCGTGAACTGCAGAAGAGACCAAATCTCTGGTCTGACAGAAAATGCCAAGAAAGGGCATGAAGGCATGAAGCCTCCTGGGGAGTTCCAGCACCATCTTCCCAAGTGTCTAGTAACACTTTTTTGTCATGAGCATACAGCACTCAAGTTGGAAGACCCAGTTTGGCATTGGCTATATCACTTGTTGGCCATATGGGCTCAAGTGAGTCATTTAATCTCTTTGAGACTCAATTTCTTCCTCAGTACAATGATGATAGTGGCTTCTGCCCTAAGTAAGGAATTGTAAAAATCAAAAACAGCTAATTCGTATAAAGGTACTTTCAAAATTAGTGTCATATAAAATCCATCATTGAAAAAAAAATCCTTTGAGAAGTGCTAAAGTTGGGGTCAGGCAGTCTGGAAAGTAGTCTAAGTGGCAGAAAAATGGGTCACTCTCCCTCATGACGTCAGGAAAGCTTCTAGCTCACAGCCCCTCCATCTCCCTGCCCACACTTCCCACTGGGACCTCAGGCTTCATTTGCCCACGGGAGGTACAGCTTCACTTCCAGAACTCTCCCTGCTATTCATATGAATCCAATTTCTCCTCTTTGGTTTGAAAATATTGGGGTGTGGGGAGGAAGAAGAAAAGAGAATGATACTCAGGATGGTTTTCCTTAGCCCTGGTCTTGGAGGGAGTGTCCTCTGCCTTTCCCTAACCCTCCTGGGTTGGTTTTATGTGACTTTTCTCCAGACACTAAGACATCGCATCTCTCCTTCTGCAGGTCTGCACTCAGCCCACCCCCAGGGATTTTCCCCCCAGGAATCCAGAACGCGGCGAACACAGAGGAATCTCCAGGACGCTCCGGGAGCCAGCTGCGAAGCGTTCATTCCTCTCCCTGTTACAAATGAGGCAGGTTTGCGGCTAAAAGGATGGGTGATTGATTCAAAGAGCCTCTCTGAGTTGTTGATGAAGCTGAAAATGGAATCCAAACATCCTCAGTGTAAACTCAAAAGAAGACTTTAATGAGGTCTTTCTTCTTCAGGTCCAGACTCCTTGCAGAATGCTCATTATTCTCAACAGTTTTCAGAGGAATCTGCTTTATCCAACCCAGACTGAGGAACAAAGGAAAATGTACCCACTCAATATTAATTACATATTCGGCGGGTGGAAGAAACCCTTTTGAGGGCTTAGGATGAGGAAACTTTCTGTTCTATAAGTCACTCGGTCAACACAGCAGATCAGCCCACTCGATTTGTCTGTGGGTACAACAGACCACAAACAGATGTGACCAGGATAGTCTTCAATTTCTTTCCCCACGTTCTGTTCTGACTGCTGCCACACTGGCGAAATCACACCATACTCTCTTGTAATAAGCTCTTGCATCCCTCCTTGCTGTCCGTGACCCAGTGACCTGCCTCAGATCGTGTCCACTGTGCTGAGATGTGGAGCAGCAGCAGACTCCTGCCCACACCAGCCTCCTCTGAGCCAGTCTCTTCCACGCCCTCCTGGTTTCGCCAGCCCAGCAGGGCATGCCAGCTGCGGTGCTAGGTGCTAGAGAAACAGCGAGGAACAAAGTAGACACAGTCCCCAAATAAAAATAGAAAAGGTAGAGGCTATGAAAGAAGGAAAAAGGAATAGGGCTTGAGGATCTGGTGTGTGTGTGTGCATGTACACTATTTTAGATAGGGTGGTCAGAGAGATGAGATCTCAGTGGACACTCCCGGGAAGTGAAAGAGTAGGCTGTGTGGACAGTTGGAGTAAGCGTGTTCTAGGCAGAGGGAAAAGCAAGTGTAAAACTCCTGCACTTCAAGCACATTCGTACTGCTGGGTGACAGCGGTGGGCATCAGGCTGGGGAAGAGGGGGGAAGGTTGCGTGGAGGAGCAAGCAGACCATATAAGGCCTGATAAGCTAGTAAAGACTTCGAAATTCATTTAGGAAATTCAAGTCTCAAACGGAAGGCACTGAGAGTCATGATCTGGCTTGATTAGGAATACTTTAACTCTAGGGTCGAGAAGAGGCTTGTTGGACAGGGAGACCAGTCGTAATGCAAACATTCCAGGTGAGAGATGCCAGTAACTAGGACTCGGTGTTTGAAAATGGGAGAGGTGGTTGGGCCAGGAGGCCTTTCTCAGACAGAGCAGCTGGAGCCAACGATGGGTGGGATGTGGAGTGAAAGAGGGGGTTGGGGCAGACACTGGAGCTCTTGGATGGACCCTAGCAGGGCTCCTCAGTCTCTCACGGAGACAGGGAGAGTCCTGAAGCAGCAGGTTTCTGTGAGAAATTCAAGAATTCTGCTTTGAACTTGGTAAGTTTGATATGCCTGCTCAACATCTAAGTAGAGATGCCACAGAGGCACTAAGAGCCAGGAAACAGGGACAGCAAGAAAGCCGAGAGGAGCCATCAGCTAAAGGGCACACAAGAGCCAGGGCTGGTTAGCAGGGAAACACGGGGCCCCTTTACTTAAGCTGCTGTACCACAATGTAAGGTTATTTTAAAATATATATATAAAATGCTTTTTCCCTACTACAAAAACAATGTAAGTGAATTTTTGGAAAAATGTAGAATACTCAAAGAAGAAAAATAAGAATCCGAATATTTAGTACTTAGCTCCATTTTTCCTACCTGAGCACGCAGAGGCACATGGGGTAACTACTGTTACGTTTACTGAGTGTCTATCGAGTGTGGCAGGCACCGAGCATGCGCCTGCACGCACTGCCTCACTTACTCCTCAGCACTGCCATGCGGGAGATCCTACAGTCACCCTCCTCTCACACTTGTTCCCTCGGCAGAGCTGTGACAGCAGTTCAGGTTTTCTGATTCCAGAGTCTGGACTTCGCCTACTCCACTCTAGAGTTTTAAAAAAATTGAGCAACAGAAGCTCTCATGCATTGCTGGTGGGAATGCAAAATGATACCACCACTTTGGAAGATAGTTTGGTAGTTTCTTACAAAGCTAAGCATATTTTTACCAAACAACCCAGTAACCGAGCTCCCTGATAATTTACTCAAATGAGTTGAAAACTTATGTCTACATAACACCCCGCACATGGATGTTTATAGCAGCTCTATCCATAATTGCCAATACTTAGATGTGCATTACTGGTTGAAAGAAGCCAATCTGAAAAGGCTACATACTATATAATTTTAACACTGTGACATTCTGAAAAAGGCAAGACTATAGAGATTGTAAAGAGGCTAGTGGCTGTCACGAGTTTGTAGGGAAAGCGGGATGAACAGGTGGAGTGCGAAGGATGTTTCAGGGTGGTACGACTGCTCTGCATGCTGTTGCCACGGTGGACATGAGTCATTACGCGTTTGTCCAATCCCGTGGGATGTCCAGCGCCAAGGGTGAGCCCTAATGCAAACTATGGGTGGCAATGACATGTCAGCATCGGTTCATCAACTCTGACAAAGGTACTACTCTGGCGGGGGATGCCGTCATGGAGGGGTGGGGGGGTGCCAGGCATGTGTGGGCACAGGGTGTGTGGGAATTCTCTGTATTTTCTGCTCAATTTTTCTGTGAATCTAAAACTATTCTAAAAAATCTGGCAGGACAAAAAAGAATACAATGAAAAAAGTACATTTGTTTTGCAAGTTTCTTCTCCCCCAGGCATTAAATGGTTTTTTATGATTTTGGTGATTTCATAGTTTATATGACTTGGTATGTGCCATTGTTTATTCAATCTATTTTTCATTTTTGGACTTTTTTGAATTTCTTGTTATAACGTTCCTCATGTTGCAAGGGATACATATATAGAAATAAGGGATACCTATATAGAAATGTTTGCACACATTTCTGATAATGTCTGTAGAGTTCTTAGAATTAACACCGCGCCCCGCGCACGTGCCCCTTCTCCGCACACTCACCAACCTTCTGAGCTCTTAACTTTTTTAAAAGTGATAATGGCATCTCACCAATTATCCTATCGGCATTTCCTTAATTATTAGTGACTATTTTAAAACCTTTTCATTCACTCTAAATTCAGTTTCTTTTTGAGTGAAGTGGTTCAGAACCTTGTCTGTACCTTCCCCTTCTCATGCTGCCTTCTTTCTCCCTGTCATTTCCCTTCTCACAGGTGACCCCTGTCCTGAGGTCCAGCCTGTCTCCCTCAGAGACTCAGGAAGACGCCTGGTGCGCCGTGGCGAGAATGGACCCGAGATCAGGTTGCCGTGGACTGGTCATCACCACACCCTTTGTGCTCATAACCTTAAATTGCACTGTGCGCGCCCCCAGGAGGCGCTGGCTCGGCCTCCACTCCCAGGTGGAATCTCTGCAGGAACACAGGCCAGTCAGGACAAGAGCAAAGCTTCTGGAATTGTACTGGGCACTGACAAAGACTCAGATGGAATTAAGTATAGAGAGAGCAAGAACAAAATAAATATTTAATGGTGAATAACTGAATGAACATAAGCTGCATTCATAGCTAAATTCTTCTGGCACTTAATAAATCATTCAGAATAGAAAAGTCTATTATTTTAAAATTATTTATGTTTTAAGAAGAAATAAGAACAAAAAGTTTAGGATTTACAGATTTGTAAACACAGCTATAGCCACAACTTATTATTATTATTGTCATTGTTGCTGCTGCTACATGTAGCTAGGATCACGTGCAGAGTTTAATGTATGTGCCAGTCACAATGATTATATATTTGCTCTAATAAATATCATTAACTGAGTATCTACTACATGTTTGATGCTAAGCACTTTATAAACACTGTCTCATTTGATTAAAATCCAGCTCTGGAACTGTGGAATGTCAAGGTAGGAAGGTCCTTAATCCGTATGTGAAAAGTAATGAAGGAGACCAAGGGGTATGATCACAACCCTGGAATTCTGTTAAGATTTTTGAAAGAAAAGAACATGAAGCCAAAGTTGGTTTCTGAGAAGGCCAGAAATTCCCCTTTGGGCAGGGAGCAATGTAGATACCCGGGTTACCAGGGCTGATTATCGGAGATAAAGACTGTGCCTCCACCGCTCCCCAGAGGGAGCCTCTACGCCAGTCCTGCAGGGACCTGGTCACATTCCTGGGCTCAGCGATTGCAGGGTAACAGAGAAAGGCCAGCTTTTAAGGGCTGAAAAGAAAGAATTCTTATTCACACCACGAACAAAATACTCCTGCAACTTCGAGAGAAGAGAGAACGGCCGCAAGGCAAGGACAACCAAGGCTGCTGCAGGGCAGAGAAGACAGCCCGGGTGCGCGTGTCGGGACTCACCAGCCTCTGGGAGAAGAGCCTGTGCCGCAGGCACTGGAGACTGGGCAGAGGGAACAGAAATCGGAATACACGAATCGTGCAACAGACTCTTGCTGAAAGAATGAATGACTGAGTAAAGGCATACATGTGCTGGGAGTTCCAGTAACAAAAACATGATGGGCTAAGAGCCAAGATCCATCGTACAATGAAATGTCTGAAGTTAAACAAAGTCAAATACACTAGTTTTAAATAAATTTATTTAAGTAGAACAGAAAGCACAGAAAATTAGAAGTTTTTAATCCCTAAAACAGACTGGCTGAAGACTCAGTCTGATTAGCATGTAAAGTAAACTGTCGTACGAGAGGGCCAAGAAGTCCTCTCCAGGTGATTTCTAGAACGGCTTTACCTTTCCTATAAACGAGAATATGACACTGGAAATAAGGAAATTCTCTCAAATTGGAATTGCTTTCCTCACCATGTGCAAATCAATCATTTCTTCATTCATTTCTTTATTTTTGAGCCATGTAAGTCTTGGGAAATGTCATGGCCACAAATGAAAGTTAGTGTGTTCCCTTGTGAAATGACAATTTATTTGGAAAAAGGTCTCTCTCTCCCTCTCTCCCCCCACATGTGTGTATGTGTGTGTGTCTTTAGCAACAGGTTATTTCCTCACCTATATATCCTGGAATCTACTAATCTTTCTCATACGCTCACTTTCCTTGTGAGGAAAATGAGGGTTTATTTCCCTTCTGTTGCCATTTTTACTATGATGAGACTCCCATGATCCCTGGACACCTAAAGTTTTTATCTTCTATTCCACTTAGAAGATTACTTATCCCTTACTTTTGGGCTTTTCTTATCTCTTTGCCATGTCAGATTTTGCCATGACAGTCAAACTGTCCCAAGATACATCTGTATAAGTGACAAAGCCCTTCAGTACTATGTCTATAAATATATATTTTTTAAAGGTATAGATCATGTATCTTAGAACATGTAGATTGCTTAGTACTTAAATGCTACCTTTAGTGCCTAATATCTTTCATTTCCCCTCTTATGGATTTGAGCTGTGTGTTTACATTTATTTTTTAAACCTCATGATCTTTACTATTAGGGGCAGTTAATGAATGTGATCTTATTGGCCAACTTGTGAGGAGTCACTGGAAGAAATGGATCTCCTTGATTCAGTTCAAAGCTGTCTGCACATCAGCTATGTTCCAGGCACTGTGCCACATGCTGAGGACAGGAACATGACTCCTGCCTTAAGGTCCTTACACTTTAGAGGGTAGACAGAAACATGCGTCCGCTCCATGAGATGCTGTAAGTTCAGTAGTAGAGGTTGGACAAGATACATGCATTCACAGAAACAGGGCACTTAATTCAGCCTGGTGTTGGCAGAGGGGACTGAGGTCTAGGGAGAGAGCATTAGGTCAAGTGTGAATAGAAAGCACCTTGGAGAAATGGTTTGCAAGAGTTCTCCTTCTTGACAGCTGTGTCAAAGTACCAATTGCCATGCAACCAGTGTGGAGAAGGCCACTTCTGAAAGCTGCAGGATGGAATGAGAATTTGGGTCAAAAAACTGGAGAGGAGATATCAAGAGATGATTATAATATGCCAGGAGAAGACATGGCCAGATGTATACATTTGGTCATCTTTCCAAATTATGGAAAAAGTGGGAGTAGATGGGAACACCTAGAGTTCCAGGGCAGAACGTTAGAAGAGTGTCTACACAGAAAGGCTAAGGAGGGAGGAGGAGCATGATCAATTCAACAGAAGCCAGGCAGGAAAGAAGGGAGAGGGCAACACAGAGACCAGGAATAGTGCAGTGGGTTATGCAGACAAAGACACGTTCTTTCTCTCCAGAGCTGTAAGTCAGCACAAAGAGGCTATGATACTTGGTTTTCGACGAGCAAAAGGCATTTCTAAATTGCTCCTGGCTGTAGGGTATGTCTTCTGCATATAAAAAAGCATCATATGGTAGAGCACTGAGTTTATTGATATTGATCTGTTGCCTTCCTTTTCTATCTGAACACAATTTGAGCCATCACCCATGACCAAACAACAAGATACTTCGTGTATAAAGTGACACAAATTCATGGCATCTCTACCTAACACAGAGCAGTAAAGCTAACAGTATTTTTCAAGCTCCAATATCCTAAGAATTTATTGATATTTCAAATATCACTTTAACAATAAATTATATCATTATAGAGACCAAAGGACATTAAAAGAGAGCCCAAATTATTATATTTTTAAAAATATAAAAAATAATAAAAATAAAAAATAATTTTAAAAAACCTGCTAGTTAACCACAGAAACAGAAAGATGATTTTAAATTTTCTTCACTCAAATGTGTCAATAATCAGTGGGGTTTAGGGGAAATCTGTCTGAAGTCAGACAGATTGAGAATGAAGTTGTAACTCTACCATTTACTATTTACTACCTATATGAACCTAGATAAATTATTCATGTTTTGGAACCTCATTTATTCATCCTTAAAATGGAATCAGAATAGCCTTGTTGCCAATACAGCTGGATGATAGTTGAAGTTTTACTTACGTGTTTTTAATTTCTCCCTGTATGTGGCAGATTGCTGACTGGGCCTAGTTTTAATTCTCTCCTTCTTTAATAATAGAACCACCCTTCCTCCTGGGTTCAGCTGGGATCATGGTGGCCGGCTCCTGCCCCTACATCCAGCCTCTCTTGCAGCTGGGTGTGGCCATATCTAGATCAGGACCGGGGAAGGGAGCAGAAGCGGTGTGTGTGATGTGCAACTCCAGGTCATCACCTACGTTGGCGATGCTTGCCCTGAATTCTGCTTTTCTCTCTGCTGGCTAGAAGATGGTGCGGCTGAGCCAGCAGCCGTGGGCCCAGGGATGGAAGCTGCATGTTGAAGACAGTGCTGCAGACCTCTTGGTGCCTGGCTATCCATGTGGCTGGGTGGCCTACCTACGTTTCAATTGTTTTAATGAGACAGAGAGAGAAATGTCTATCTATCGAAGCTGCTGTATTTGGGGGTTGCTCTGCCTACTGGTTAATTCTCATTTTCATTCTTGGTCCCTTGACATCATGCTAGTTCTTTGTCACTGTCTCACAGAAAATATGAGACCATGACTTTCTTCTTTCTTTCTTCTTCTTTTTTTTAATTACTAAAAGCTTAATTCTTTAGAACTTGGAGGATGTTCAAGCAAAAATAACAGAAAGGGGTTCTTTGGTAGAAAAAAAGTATCTTGAAAAAAGCATCAGGAATGTGAGGTTCTTAAAACCTGCCCCCTGCCTTCAGCCAAGACTAAGAAAAATATTTCTCCAGTGCTTGGAGGAGGAGAAGGAGAGTTCTAGCAGCCAAGACCATGGCACAAGGGTCCACTTTTGTGGTAGCCCTCTGGAGCGGAAACAGGCTCCCATATAAGAGGCAAACAGAACCCACCCTGCTGTGAGAAGATTCCAGTGTCTGAGTGCGCCACTTGCAGTGGAGTCTGCTGGCCCTGAAGGGACACTCAGACAGTGGACACTTCCACCAGCCAATTCTTGCATCAACCAATTAGCCAGTATCAGAGGCCGCCCCCACCCAGTGGCTCAGTGCTCCCTGAGATCTCCACTGAGGCCCTCCCCGGGAGGTGCAGGGGGAGTAAATACAGTGTGGTTAATTCTCCACCAGCCCAGAGCATGAGGGGGTCAGTGCCCTAAATCACATCAAGTTACAGAAAATAAAGGAAGTGATTATTTATTTTAAACATAAGTTGGGCAAAGATTTCAAAATACTACATCAGGATAAAGTAAAAAACAAATATAATATGCATCACACAGTTCCCTTTGATCCTGTGTTGATGTTCTACTACATGCTAAACCCTCTGCTCATAGTTAAGACGTGAAAGTGGTTGAGACATACAGCTGACCCTTGACCAACATGGGTTTGAACTGCACAGATGCACTTCTGCTCAGATTTGCTTCCACCTCCGCCACCCTGAGGCAGCGAGAGCAGCCCTCCACTCCACACCAACGCGAAAACAATCAGGATGAAGAGATTTATGATAAACCACTTCCACTCAATGAGCAGTAAGTATATTATCTCTTCCTTATGATTTTTTTAATAACACTTTTTTTTTTTTTTTGAGACAGAGTCTCACTGTGTTGCCCAGGCCAGAGTGCCATGGCGTAAGCCTAGCACACAGCAACCTCAAACTCCAGGGCTCAAGCCATCCTTCTGCCTCAGCCTCCCGAGTAGCTGGGACTACAGGTATGTGCCACCCTGCCCAGCTAATTTTTCTATATATATTTTTAGTTGGCCAATTAGTTTCTTTCTATTTATAGTAGAGACGGGGTCTCGCTCTTGCTCAGGCTGGTTTCAAACTCCTGACCTTGAGTGATCCGCCCGCCTCGGCCTCCCAGAGTGCTAGGATTACAGGCGTGAGCCACCACGCCCGGCCTAGAAGAG
>CAUYRT010062304.1:0-21976 GCA_963574885.1 Lepilemur ruficaudatus | reverse complement strand
TAATGTGACTTTCATTTGTCAAATATACATTCTCTCTTCCTGTAGAGATTTTTAGTGTAAAAACCTACTAGGTATTCACGGCTGGGAAGAGAAAGAATTCTCAGATGGTATTTAAGATATACAGAAGTAAAAGTTGATTTACTTTTGAAAGGAATGAAGGAAGGAAGGAAGGAAGGAAGGAAGGAAGGAAGGAAGGAAGGAAGGAAGGAAGGAAGAGAGGGAAGAAAGAAGGAAGGAAGGAGGGAAAAAGAAAGAAATAGAGACAGAGACAGAGAGAGAGCGAGCGAGAGAGAGAGAGAGAGAGAGAGACCATGACACACAGAGGGAGAAAGAAATGTCATGCAATTGAGGAAAGTTGTTTGGAGTTTTAAAGAGTAAAAGTGGACTTTGTTTTCTCTGTTTCAGCAGACTGATAACAAAAGTGGTGGCTGAAGCTGTTGCAGGTGCTCTTTCCAGCTTATCTGAGTTCTTGAAATCTGTCCAGCAAGAGTTGGGGCAGAGAGCTGGCGGAGGGAGTTTCCACTCCTACTATCCTCTTAGGGCTCTGCAGGGCTGAGTAAATGGAATCTTAGAGATAATAAGTTAGACCACAGGTGTTTTAATTAAAACAAAGAAGGTAGTTGTGTTGTGAGTTTATTTTCTTTATTTTCTGTTTGATAGTTTATTTTTCTCTGTTGGTTACTAGTAAAACCACCTGTCAGAGACTAAAGGTCTTAGGTTAACTTCTCTTGATAAAAGTCGCATTGATTGGGACAAGTCTGGCCAACTTTCCTTTATAGTAGAATGCAACAATCAGAAAAAAAAATGTGCTTGATAAGATAAACATAAATTTTTAATCTGTGGTTTTAGGCAATGAACAGTAAATCCAATTTTACACAATCTTTTTGTCTGCCACATTTAAGAACATATGAAATGTTTGTAGAAGATCTAATAGAACAAGGCCTTTAACTAGAAACATGGATTCCAAATTCTGAAGTATCAGTGCATGTGTCTGTGTAGTGTGTGTGTGCATTTGTGTAAATAAGGAATAAAAGAATATTTGAGACACTAGTAGTAGACCAAATTCTCTCTGGGCACACCAAGACATTCCATTTTGTGGGACTTGTTTAAGGCACGCGCGCGCGCACACACACACACACTGATACTTCAGATTTCTTTGTTTGGAATCCATGTTTCCAGTTAAAGACTTTGTTCTATTAGAGCTTCTACAAACAGGAAGGACTTGTTTAAGTGTTCGAGTCCCACAAAGTGGAATGTGGGTAAGACAGTGAGTGAGGGCCCCTCTCAAATGTAATAAAACCCAAGGTCAATAGATTCTTAAAATTTTATCTTTATGTGTTCTTAGTTCTGTCTTGTAACTCATGTTTTAATCATGCCCTTTGTTTTGGGTGAGCCAAGAAGATGAAAATTTTTATTACATCTTGGGATCATTTTTGAAATCTCTAAGAGATAATTGTGTCATATATTTTGGGGGTTTTGAAATGTTTCAGTATCTCATTTATCTACGGTTTATCCAGTATAATCATTTCTCAGAACAAGCATAATAATCTAGAAATAAATGGAGATATTTTTAAGCAGCCTTTAAGCAGCTAAATTAGGTCCAAATGTTACCTGGAATCTAGATGACTCTTTCTTTCTGGATGGCAAAATTTTAGAATTGACTTTTGTTTCATAGCCATTTTAGTTAGATTAATATGCTAAATTAATATTTGATAGGCCCAAATGCTCTGCTGATATAAACCTCTGTCTCCATTGCAGATGTTCTACCTCTTTCCTCATGTCTGCATTTTACATGCGGCAGTTTCTGTGGAATATTTACTACTTGGTAATCATTTTAGATCATTTATAGCTGTGCTAAGAAATAGGAGCCATCCTGGCTGACCAGCAAGTGTCCTGTTTTCTTTCCCAGGAGCAACACAAATAAATATTTAAGACTTCACACTACTTGTCTCAGTTTCTTTGGGAAGACCTACTCATTTGACTGGTTTAATAAGTAGTTTTTCATTGTGTTAAATAGGATTGTCAAGTTTTTGGGCACAATTCATTTTTTTCTAAAGAACCAATTTTATTTTGCCGTAATGAATGGATATAATGTCCCACAAACGACTGCAAAAGTTATTCGTCTGTGCCAAACTGAGGATCAGGGGGATCCTTCTTTGGTTTGTGTTTTACCTTGATTTCTTTTCTTTTGCTGTAAGTCAGTAAAATAGCAATTTTAAAATCTGAAGATAGTGGCGACTCTTGAAGTGTGTTTTATTGTAGTTATTTTTTTCAGCACAAAAAGTGTTTCAATAGTATTTATTCATCTGGAGTTTTGGGTAAAGTTATTCTGCATGAAAATAAATAGATTGATGAAAGGCACTAGTGCCTGAACATTTTGATTTAAATATTTACAAAGAAGTTCTATAATGTACACTACCTGGCTTTTAAATGAAAGCATTTCTCATGTAAAATAGCAAAGGATAGGCAACAAATAAACTCAACATTTTCATTATTGCTAGCATTTACAACATATATATTTTATTCACTGGAGACAGAAAATATAAACAAACAAAAATCTGCAAATGATTACCAAACCTAATTTTAACTTACAGTACCAAACATTTTAGCTTCCAAGAAAAAATGACTTTCATGCTCTCTTTTCTTTACAGATAATGGAGAATAAAATGCATTAAAAGTACAAAAGTAGTGTTCATTGTTAACCCTTGAGATGCATGTCGAGAACCCAGAAAAAGATTAGCATGTATTTGTAAAAATACGGGCATATGTTAGCTTGAGAATAAGGCTTTGAACTGAAATATATTTCCTGAGCTGGAAAACTCTGAAATTATTCCAGTGAAGCTTTAGATACTAAGACCTACTTCTTGAAATCTGGGGAAATAGCAAAAAACTGGAATTCCAAGCCAGACAAACCTTAAATTAATTCCCAACTAAGCTACTTAATGGCTGTATGGACCTGGGAAAGTTGCCTTGACAAGTTAAAAAATTATTATTTTACTTATATTCCAGAGAGAGTGTTAATAGAAATATAAAGTATGCAATGTGTGTGTCACACAAAGCACTCCTTCTAAATGTTATATCAATGCCAATATGTGTGTTAAGTATATTCACAGCTCTGCTGTTCTTATAAATCCTTTCTCTGCATTATGAATCATTTTTGGATTGAAGTGCATGGTGTTTTGTTTTAAGAAAATTATTAATAATATATCTTGTTCTCTAGAGAAGTTTTAGGTTTACAGAAAAATCAGGTGAAGTACAGATTGCCTATTGATATGATGATAAGGTTTGAGGAGAACATTGTATATTCCTATAATTAGGTCTCAGTCCTTCGGCAAGCCTGTGTTTTAAGCCTAGGACATTTTGTTATTTCTTATTTAATAAAATGTTGGTGCCTCTTAAACTCTAGTGAGATAAAATATACAAATTCTTTTATTTTCTGCTACTTTTTTAAGGGAATTGAAGAGCAGACATGCTATGAATACTTTGGATTTTTAATTTTTTATTGATGGTTTGTGTACATTTCTAATTTTACGTCAGTTTGTGTCATGGAATTACTGTGAGTTTCAGGATATAGCAAATTATCTAAATCAGAAAGCACTTGAATTCAGATTTTCTAGAGTAATAATGACTTAGTGGTATTCCAAATTTGATTATTTATGTAATCCATGTGGAAGCTTTTAATGCTTTAACATCTTATTTATCCAAAAGTTTTTCAGTGCCCTAAACTGCTCATAAGAAAAAGAAGACTATAAAGATAAATGAAGATATCTTAGCAGCCTTTAAAGACTAAAATTAAAACTTCAAGGTTATTATAATATAAAAAGTCCATATACTTTATTTTCAAGTGCACACGCAAAGCCTATATCAAAATATACATTTTACAGATTCCCATGAAGTGGGTTATCTAAGTTTTTCCCTAACTGACAGCAATTAATGAAAGTTAGTAATGTTGGCTGAGCAGAGGAGAAAGTGGGAAAGGTTTAAGCCAAGATAACATGTCTAAAAGGAAGAGTACACTGGCTTAGTTTAGAACAGTGGCAAACGGCTTCATTGGCCAGGACTGTTTCTGAAGGCATTATAATATTAAACAACAAAAAAGTAATTGTGAAGAATTATCCAACTCTTCGAAAAAATATATACACATGTATCTTATCAGGTGTACAAGCCATTTTAGAAATATTTCACCTGTGGTTTAAATGATGTTGTAACTCTGGAGGATTTAACTTTGAGACCTCAGTTCCTGGACAATAGTGGATAAGTAGTGAGTTGTATATAATAGAGTATCTTGGCTTGCACGAATTTTGACTTCCAGCAAAATGAGACTTTCAACAAGAGCATTGTGAACAAAATGAGAACAATACACATTGAGAGAATTCTGTCTAAATAAGAGTAACATTTCCTTTTCAGCAAAATGCTCTCCAGAAGTAGTAATTCCTATTTTTTGTTTTGTTCGGTTTCTAATCCTCAAATTTCTTTAAAAATAAATTTTAAAATTCTCAGTGGTGGTCTTGCATTTATATTAATCCTTAGGATTATATCTCATTATTTGAGAACTTTTATGCCCTACTGAGCTGAGATGATTTAAAAATGTTCCTTTTATCACCCAAATTTTGGTAAACCTCTTTGTTACAACCCAAATATTATTATTGATAAAAGTCTTATTTTTGGGTTTGCCTTTTTAAAAAGTACACTTTTCCTAATATAAATTTATAAATTCAATATTGGTTTGAAATAGAATTTTTAAATCCCCAGAGGAAATTCACATCATTAATTTTAAAATAGAAATCTATTTTTTAAACAATTCAAATTTAAGATCACATGGCATTATAAGGAACTGAAATAGCTAATCCTTTTCTAGTCCAACACAGTGAAAATGAATAGCAATCACAGGCTCATTGGGGACCTTTCCAAATATAACTTGTTTGAAAAATTTCTGTCATATTGCACAATATCAAGAATATAAACTGGCAATTAAAATTCATTGCAAAATGATTAAAGAATATTTGAATTGAAGGTCTTGTTAGGAAGGGCTAAGGACATCACCCCTTTCTCGGAATATTCCACCCCCAGTTTAGCACAAAATTTGGGAACAAATATTAAATGGAGAAACTTCGTTATGTTGAGGGTCTTCTCCAGTCATGTAGACAGACCTGTTCCTCTCTGGAACATACTTTCGTTTTGTAAATCTTCCTGTTTCCTGAAATAAAGGGGGCACACTATATGGGGGCAAGACACTCCTGTGGCCCTCCCTGGCTTGAGCGAGGCAAATGCATTTCATGTAACCAAAATGTCTGTACCCTCATGATAACCTGAATTAAAAAAATGAAAACTCAGATCATTTAATAGATAAAATTAAAGAGTAATACGAACTAAAAAAAAAAAAAAAGCTGCTTGCATGGCAATTTTAATATCAAAGTATATTTCAGAACAAGAATATTACTAGGCTAGGGAAAGCAATTTTATAATTCATCAAGAACACATTATTTCCCTAATACTTTTATACCTAATAATAGATGTTCAAAATATGTAAAGCAAACTGATAGAAATTGAAGAAAAATTGACAAACCCACAATTGGGTTGTAAAATTACATTATATTGTGGAATGTAAACACACTTTTATTAATAACTGATAGAACAAGTAGCTATAACCAGGAATAGAGAATATGTGAACAAGACTATGAGCCAATTTGATCCAGATAACATGTCGAGAACACAATAACCAACAACAACTAAATATCCGCTGTCCAGTGTGCAGATACATTACATTTTGGGCAATAAAACAATTGTCAATGAATTTAATAGATTTTAAATCATACAAGATATGTTCTTTGAGCACAATGGAATTGAATTAAAATCAATAACAGAATGATCTCTGGAAAAACCCAAGATCTTGGAGACCAAATAACACCCTGTATGCACTGGAAAGCATAGCTAATGTTGAGTGTTGTGTTTCATAGATGTCAATGGGATTAAATTGGTTGATAATGTCATTTAACTCTTTTTTATTAGTTATTTTCTGTTTATTCAGTCTTTCAATTACTGAAAGAAGAGTGTTGAAATTTCAAGCAATAATTGTTCAAAATTTAAAAACCACGCTATTTAGTTTCTAAGATCTGGGCATTATGCTATTTAGTTTTTAATTATTAGATGCTTATACACATTTTGTATCATAGTTATGCTTTGTGTCAAAAAAGGACAAAATGGAAATTAAAAAGTATTTCAAAACTGAATTAAAATGAATCAAAACGTATCAAAATGTTTAGGAAGCTCCCTATGTAGTACTTGGGGAGGAATGTCTTGTTCTAAATCTATATATTAAAAAATAAGAAAGATCTCAAATCATTAACAGCAATGTCTGCCTTCAGAAACTAGGAAAGGGAGAAGACATTAAACTCAAAATTTGTAGAAGAAAGAAAATAATATAGACCAGGGGAGAAATCAATAAAAGTAAAGAAGAAAAAATCTATAGAAATCAATGAAATCAAAAGCCAGTTCTCTGAGATCAAGAAAATTGATTAACCTCTAGCCAGACTGATCATGAAAAAAAAAGTGGAAACACAAAATATCCATATCAGGATTGAGAGAGATGATATCAAAACAAATTTTATCTAAAGGATAATAGGGAATGTTGTAAAAATTGCCATGACAATACATTTAACAACTATGATGAAATAGCCACATTCCTTCAAAAAGAGCAAATTATCAAAGCTAATGCAAGAAGAAATAGATAACCTGAATAGTCCTTAATTTATTAAATAAGTTAATTAAATTAATGATTTAAATATAATTAAATTATAAATATAATTTATAGATGATTAAAAACTTTTCCACCCCTCTCCCCAAGAAGTTCAAAAAGATGGCTTCCCTGGTAAACACTACAGACCTTTTTAATGAAAATAAAAATGCCATTTCCACATAAACCTTTGCAACAAATTGAAAAGTATGGACATTTTTCAATTTATTCTATGAGGCCAGCATTAGGCTAATTCTAAAATAAGACAAAGTCATTGCAAGAAAAGAAATCTATAGACCAATAACTGTCATGAATATAGATGCAGAAATTGTAAACAACGTTTCAGTAAATTACATTCAACAATGCATTAAACAAAAAGTATAATATCTCAAGACCAGGTAAGATTTATTTCAAAAAAGCAAGTTTGGCATAACATTTGAAAATCAAACTATGTAATTAATCATATTAACAAACAGCATGAGCAAACTATTTTGGATAATGGAAATGTTCTATATCTGAATTTTGTTGGTGGTTACTTGACTGTATAACTTTGTCAAAACATATAGAATATCTCCCTAAAAAGGGTAAATCTGACTTTAAAAAGTACATTTATAAAATTAAAATTTGTAATGTGTCAACAAAGATTTTGCTAAATATACGTGGTTATATATCTTCAAGATAGTGTTTTTATATCTTACTTAATTTTATTTTGCTCCCTGATTCTCTGACCACAAAAATTAATGATAAATAACAATTCATTAAACATTATCTGTGTTGAGGTACAAAACTGAACATAATGTCTCCTGCCATAAATCTTGTCCATATGGTAAAGGTACAATATTGGCACTAAAGCCCAATGTCCATCTGGACAGAGATACATTTACTGCATGAGGCAAAACTTTCAAATATAACCATCTGTCTGTATGCCATTTTTGCCAAAATCCAAAACCTGTAAATAAAATAAAGCAATATGTACATGAAAAAGAGTGATCGCAGAGATAATGTGGCATTTATTTAGCACAATAAAAAGTCTCTCAAAAACATATATTAAAATTGTCAAATGCAATACCCTTTCTGTCTTGCAAATATAAATACTCTGTATAGCAGCTAATGTGCATACTGATCATCAAGTCCACAAACGTGTTACTAATTTTCAATTATTTGGGCTTCACCTAATAATTATAATTTAGACCAAACCAGGTTTGTATGGCTTTATTTTAAAATATTCATAACTTTTGATGTTTGTGGATTTCTGCATACCAGTTGGTAAATGAGCAGATACTTATTTATTGTATTACCTATTGGGAAGTGGTAGTTAGTCTTTAATTGCAGGTTATTTCCTCAGGCAGCAATGCAAAATAGTTAAGAGCACAGACCTTGGAATAACATACACTGAGGTTCAAATTTCAGTTTTTCCTTTTGTCGACTGTGTGACCTTAGGCAAGTTACTACACTTGTGCCTCAATTTCCTCTTCTGTGAAGTGTTAGTATTAGTTTGTTGATTGCTATGAGGGTTGAGATCAGAGAAGGTTTTGGTCAGTTCAGATTTCTATAACAAAGTATCACTGACTGGGTGGCTTATAAAACAAGAAGGAACATGGAAATGTGAGATCAGGGTGCCAGTATGGATGGGTCCTGGAGGGGGCTCATTTCTATGTTGCAGATGGCCAACTTCTCATTGTATCCTCTCCTGGGAGGAAGAGGGCTAGTTAGTTCTTTGGCTTCTTCTTATAAGAGCACTAATCCCATTCATGAGGGCTCCACTTCTATGACCTAATTACCTCCCAAAGGCCTCACTCTCAGACTATCCAACATGTTAATTTTGAGGGACACAAATGTTCTTTCCATTTCAGTATAGCATAATTATTACCTATCATAATGAATAAAATATTTATTAGTAGGACTATTATCTGAAAACATGCTTGTTTCCTATGTAAACATAAACAGTGAGAGGTGGTGAATGGAATATTGAGATTACTAATTTTATCACTTCTACAAAGACCCTTTTTCCAAATAAGATCATGTTCATAGTTCCCAGTGAAAATATCTTTTTGGAGGACCAACTTTATTCCACTATGCATCTTTAACTTTTAAATCTTCTTCCTCCCCTGTGCTCCTTCAAAAGAGAATACCTTAAGTTCTGCACATCTTACTTATTTTTGCACTCAAACTCATGAACTGGTTGTTTCCGATGTGTTCTAATCTTATGTTGTAACTATCAATACGAAGCCTTGGTGCAAATAATCTAAAGTTTCCTCTTGTAGCATCAGTGTGTCTGCTGATTCTTACCAGTGAGGATGTGATTGAGTGCTCGATGTTTTTGTGGAACATGTGAACACAAAAATGCATTAGATTTAGTGATTCGGACTTTATCTATAATTGACAATGTTGGAGGAATCAGCTCTGCAAAGATTGTGAACTCAGTTTTAAAAATCAAAACAATTTAAACATAAAATATAGTTCAAAAACACCAAGGAGACAACTCAGCATTAATCATAGGAAATTGGGGTTTCATTTCCTTACTGAAACAAATCACATCTATTCTACTAGTCAGTCTCCATGTGAGTCACAATGCTTTTCTATTTATGAAATAAAGAAATGCACTTATGTTTTGTAGTCAGATTTTTAAAAAACATTAGAGACCTTAAAAATCTGTCTAATACTTCCACTGACAAACATTTGGCATTTTCAGATTATATATTTGTGAGCCATAGAAATAATAACAAAATTTCTGCCACCATAAAAGAAAAGAAATGCTACAATAAATATACCAAATATATGTATCTGGATGTGATGAAGTGTTTGGGACCAGTACATTTTGGGGACAAGATTTTAATGAAAATCAAGAATGTCAAACACTTCCTGCCTTATAGTAGTTTCAAAGGTAATATCTGAGATTCAGTAAGTTTAAAAAGTATATATAGATTAAATATGTTACTGATATTATTAATTTATAATATGCATAAGAAAATGTCATTTTTAATAATAACAATAATTATTTGCATGTTGTCAATCAGTATAATAAAAAGAATATTCTTCGGGCAGAGGATCTGAGTTTGAATCTAATTAGTTTCAAATATCATGACTTTAGACAAGATTCATATAAGATCTGAAATTCAGTTAATAATCTAAAAGTAGAGGTCATCGTGCCTACCTGCTGGTTTCCTGGGAAATATTAAATTAAATAGGAAAGCATAGATAAAGCCAGTTAAGGGTGCTTGGAAAATAGAAAGTCAACAATAAACCTTCTGTTTTAAATGTTATTTGTAATGAACAAATATTAATTGTATATATTTATGGGTACAATATGATGTTTTATACATTTATACATTGTGGAATGATTATGTCAAGCTAATGAATATTTCTTTTACCTCATATAACTTACCATTTTTTATGAGTGATGAGAAATTTTGAAATCCATTTTTTTACTAATTTTGAAATACACAATACATTCAATACATTATTATAATATTAACTGTAGTCACCATGCTGCAAAATAAATCACTAAATGTATTCCTCCTGTTTAACCGAAACTTTGTACCCTTTTACCAACATCTCTCCTCTCTGCATCCCTCCTCCTGATAGCCTCTGTTAACCACCATTCTACTTCCTACTTCTCTGAGTTTGACATTTGTAGATTTCAAGAATAAAAAAGATCGTGTAGTATTTATCTTCCTGTTCCTGGCTTATTTCCTTTGGCCAGATGTCCTCCAGATTCATCCATGTTGTCACAAATGACAGAATTTCCTTCTCTCAGGAGGCTGTATACTATTTAAATTGCATATATATACACCACATTTTCTTTATCCATGAATCCACTGATGGACAATTGTGTCCATATCTTGGCTATTGTGACTAATGCTGCAGTGAACATGGGAGTGGAGATATCTCTCCAATATACAGATTTTAGTTCCTTTGGCTATATACCCAGTAGTGGAACTGCTGTATCATGTGGTAATTCTATTTTCAGTTTTTTGAGTAACCTCTGTACAATGGCTGTACCAATTCACATTATTAGGAACAGTGAACAAGGTTTTCCTTTTTCCATATTCTTGTCATTAACTGTTATCTCCTGTCTTTTAGTCATTTTGACAGGGCCAAGGTTATATCTCATTGTGTTTTAATTTGCATTTCCATGATAATTAGTGATGTTGAGTATGTTTTTATATATCTGTTGGTTATTCATATGTCTTCTTTTGAGAAATGTCTGTTCAGGTCCTTTGCCCATTTTTAAATTAAGTTGTTGGGTTTTCTTGCCATTAAGTTCCTTATATATTTTTGACATTGGCTCCTTATCAGATGTATGAATTATAAATATTTATCCCCAAACCATGAGTTGTCTCTTCAATCTGTCAGTTGTTTCCTTTGCTATACGTAAGATTTTTGTTTGATATAATCCCATTTATCTATTTTTGCTTTCATTTTTAGAGTCATATTCAAGAAATTGTTATCTAGATTAATGTCATAGAGATTTTCCTCTATGTTTTCTTCTTTAAGTCAGAATCTGAATATATGCATACTGAAATTTATATTAGTTTTTGTTTGCCAGACTCCCATTTTATCAAAGTAGAATAATTGCTAATATATGAGGCAATAATTAATTTATACTTTTATCCACATTCATTTTGATGGCAACATGTAAGGTATTCTAATAGCTGGTTCAGAGTATTGGATTAACTCCTTAAATCAGACCACAGCAAGAGCAAACATTCTGTCATTTGCTATGTCAAGAAAGACTCTGAGTTAGGAATCTTCTGTCACAGACAGTACTGCAGCATGCAGCTGGTTGTGGAGAGAAAAACAACACTTCTGCTGCTGATTTGAACAACTTGAACTTATCACAAAGGGCAAAATATGTGGAAATTTCCAACTTTTTTATTTATAGCTGGTCTGCTTGAGAGAATAGCTATTTGTAAGATATTTGTTACTGCTCATGATCAAGAGTTGTGCTTTAAAAATTCATAAACCTTTAAAATTACTTTAGTTTACCTTGAATACTAATAACATAGGGGATTAGGTTAATACTTTTAGTCATTGAAAGAAATGACCTTGGTTATGGGAGTTATATCCCTTTCTTCCTTTGGGTCTACAAAAATGGTATGATCCATTCCAGAGGAATGTGACGGCATCATGTCTCTTAACTTACTCTAGCACAAAACAGTTTTGCTTAATATAGTTCTCTGAATATTTACTGATTTTATCTGTGGTCAGCACTTGTAGCTGTAGATGATTTAGAAGAAAAACATGACATGACTTTGCCCTTAAGGAGCTTAAAATTTACTGGGGGTACAGCACAAGAAATTACAAGAACCTGTTATTTAAATTAATTTAATCAAATATATTAGGCAATCAATATTCTTGACCTTCCAAGAAAGTACAGATTAATGTGGATTGCAATAGTTTCAGAAAATTGTCATGAAGGTTATAAAGAGGTTGACTGGAGTTGGATATTAAAGAATTGGTAGGGTTTATACAGAGGATAGGACAAGAAGTGTAAATTGAACTCCTTGTGAAATCAATCATGCTGATGGTGTGTTCAGCATTGTGTGATGGAACAGTCTGGCTAATATATAAACCTCCCATTGGGTGAGGAACAATGATTGGTTGGATATGAAGAGACAGATTGAAATATAGAGAAAGCTATGTAAGCACAGCTCTACCTGGGATAGGAATCCATTGTAGGACTCTGAAATACGAAATGAGTTGGTAAGAGAAATATTTAGTAGGTTGTTCTAATACTACAGTTTAAAGTAGGAGGATACAGAATATAAGAACATGGAAGGCCATTGCAGTTATCCAGGCATGGAACAATGGGGCTCTAAACTAGAATGTAGAGCCAGAAATTGAATACTATAGCTCACATAGAATATGTTTTTGAGGTAGGTAAAACAAATTCTCATTAAATAGATTGAAAACAAAACATAAAACAAGATACCAAGAGGTTGGGTTAGATGCCAAATTCAATAATGAGAATCCAGATATCCTGGCCCCCAGTACTAGATGCTTTTTAATAAATAATAAAATTTCCAATGATAATTTTGGTAGGAGAAAAAATCATAATAATCTGTCACCATTAGCACTACCTCTGTTTACCAAATCTTTTGATTATTTTTTTTCCCTCGTGATTTGTAAGAAAACTTCAAATGTGACACTGATCCCTGCCTAAGCTGAAGATAACTGACACTTATCAGCAATCACAAATACTAATATATCTTCTCCAAAGGCTGTTGTTAGGAGTGAATGATCATTAAGCAACTATCACACTACACCGCATATATTTAAGTATACAGTATGTTATTGTTGATGGTACGTACAATGTTGTACAAAAGATATTTCAAAGTTATTTGTCATGCTTTTATTTATGTTTTAAAATTGACAAGTTACAAATTATATTTACTTATGATATGCAAAGTGATGTTTGATATATGTATACATAGTGGAATGATTAGATCAAGGTAATTACCATATCTATCATTTCATCTACTTACCATTTTTGGGATTAAGACATATAAAATCTACTCTTAGCAATTTTTAAGTTTCCTATACATTATTATTAATTACAGTCACCATGTTGTACAATTGATCTGCAGAACTTATTCTTCCCACCTAACTGAGTGGAATTTTGTACGCTTTATCCAAAATCTCCCTATACCCCATCCTGTCTGAGCCCCCAGACCCTGGTAACCATTATTGTGCTCTGTGCCTCCATGAGTTTAGTTGTTTTACATTTCACACATAAATGAGATCACCAGAGATTTGTCTTTCTGTACCTGTCTTATTTCACTTAACATAGTGTTCATCCATGTTGTCACAAGTAACAGGATTTCCTTCTTTTTCAAGTCTGAGTAGTATTCTATTTTTTTATATATATCACATTTTCTTTATCCACTCATTCATTGATAGACTCTTAGGTTAATTCACATCTTGTCTACTGCGAATAATGTTCCATTGAACAAGAGAGTGCAGATATCTCCTTAACCTACTGATTTAATCTCCTTTGAGCATATACCCAGAGATGGGATTGCTGAATCGTATGATAGTTCTAGTTTTAGTTTTTTAGGAACCTCTATAACATTTTCCATAATGGCTGTACTAGTTTACATTCCCACCAACACTGTATAAGGGTTCCCTTTTTTTTTCCACATCATAACCAACACTTGCTACCATTTGTCTTTTTGATAAAATCCATTTTATAAGTATGAGGTGATATCTCATGGTGATTTTAATTTTAATTTTCTGATGGTTGGTGATGTTGAGTACCTTTTCATATACATGTTGACCTTTTGTATGTCTTCTTTTGAGAAATGTCTACTTACATGACACACCCATTTTTTAATCAGTGTATTTTCTTGCTTTTTTTCCATCTTTAACTAAAACTTTATTCTCATTGATTAGTGACTGCCCTTTTCAAAGAAGCAACTTTGTCATCATTCACTTATCTACTCTTATTATATTTTCTGTGGATTTTCACTGTATTTTTTTAAATTTCCTTACTTTTATTTAGGGTTTATTTTCTCTTATTTCCAACTTCTTAAGATGGAAACTTAATTTTGCATTTTAGAATTTTCTTGCTTTTTACTATTAAGTATTTAAAGCTATGAATTTCCCTATAGGCATTGCTATAATTACATTGCCACAAAATTTGTATATATTTTGTTTTCTGTTTCATTTACCTTCAAGATATTTTCTTACTTCCATTTTGATTTCTTCTTGAACTCATGAGTTATATAGAATTGTACTGCTTAATTTCAAAATATTTTGGTGTTCCCAACTTTCTTTCTCTTGCTCACTCTAATATAATCCTCTGTGTGTAGAAAACATCATTTGTATTTTTTCATTCCTTTTAAATACATGGAAAGTTTTTTTATGTCTAGCATATTATTTAGTTCAGAGAATATTTTATGAGCATTTGAAAGTAAAGTTAATTTGCTAGTGTTGGGTATCATGTTTTATGTATATACACACCCATATAGCTTTATAGTTACAGTTATATATATACATATACACATACACATGTACATGTATGCATATTCACACACGTGTATATATATATACACACACACAATTTGGTTAATAGTGTTGTACAAAATTTCTTTACCCATACTAATTATTCATCTATTTTTTCATTCAATTAATGACAGAAAGATATTAAAATCTACACCTCTAATTTTTTAGACATCCAGTTCTCCTTCAGTTCTACCCTACAAATACTTACGTTTCTGCTCAAGCACTTCAAACCTATAAAACTCCCACTCTCTGCTAATTAATCAGCGTGGGTTTGCAAACACATTTAAAGTTCAATTTTCAAGCTTTCCTGGTCTTTCACTTTCAGCTAAAATATCTATGTCTCTCGACATGCACATACTTCCCTGTCATCCTGGAAAGTATGGAGAGCTTGTCTGGGGCATTATGGCTCTCTCATTTTTCAAATCTCTGCATTAATTTTTTTAGGGCCCACTGAATACCCTAACTACATTTGCCGAAAATATTTCCATCAGTTTACACTCCCTGCTTAAAAACAAGTCCATTCCTCATCAACAATGTTGCTATTTTCCCAGCCTTTCCTACACTGGTAAAATGTGCTGGAAGGATGGCAGACAAAATGCCACAGATTCTCACTGGTTTATAGTATATAAAACTGCTAGAGATTTTTATGAATAAATGCTTCTCACTTTCTTGTTTTTCTTTGATTGCTTTCCAGAGCCCCCAAAATGATTAATGACAATTTTGGATAGTTTTATACTTATTATTTAGGGAGAGGATTAGTAAACTTCTTCACAATTCATTAGCCAGAAGTCTACAGCAGAGTCTATATCCAAAGTCCTTTATTGAGAAAAGATTTACTTGCTTTTTTATTTTTAAGATAAGAAATAAAAGCAAAGGCTTTCTTAATGAAGGAGATAAGGCTTTCTTAATGCAGGATAAAAGGGCACCAAAATGAAGCCTAAAGTAAACTTGATGTCTTGATTGCTTTTCCAGGGCCAGACAAATGTATGTTGGTAAAAATGATATCTCCATAAGCACTTGATCATGTGGAAACAGCCCTTGGAGAGCAGAGAGTGAGGGTTAGGAGATGAAGGTTTTGTTTGCTATCGTATGCTTGAGGGATCTGGGCAACTCAATTAATATCTGAGCTTCACCATCCTCATCAGCAATACAAAGAGTTTGCACCATATGGTTTTGTTAGCATAGGGGACTAGGAGACAAGGCTGAGACTGAAGCAGAGGCTTACAGAGGGGCATGCAGATGCTGAAATGAGCAACCCTCAGACAGAAGCTAACTAGGCTAGTAAGCTAGCAATTGGGTGCAGGAGCTTGTAGAGAGAGTACAGGTGGTAAAGTCTAATTAAAGGGGGTTGATAACCACAGACAAGAACCAGCTTCAACTAGCTTGTCAGCTCTCTAGATCACCTTACATAAACTTTGGCTAATTACAGTATCATTTACATTGTGATTTTAAATTTATTCCACCCTGGAAATCACCATGACAGTTCAAAACAACTATATAAAGTATAAAAACAGCAGGGAACCCAATTCTAGAAATTACTACCCAAATTCTTAGTAAAAACCAATTCCTTACCCTTGAGTATTCCTCCCCTCAATTAGTGAGACTTCAAAAAGCCAAAATCCCCTTCCTTTCTGGGCAGCTTCTCTTTTCCAGCCTAAAGGCTCTCCTCTCCTCTTCTCTCTTGAGAGTATACTTTCACTGTCACTCTTTCAACTTTCACTTTGAATATTTCAATAAAAGCTTTGAACTTACATGGTGCTTCCTGAAATTCTTTTCCCTATGATCACCAAGAATCTGATAGAACCTCCACTTGGAGGGCAGTCATATGCAAATACCTGGCTATACAGCAGCTGAATTAGAGTCAATTTTAATATAAAGTTCCTTGGTCTCTAGTCTAATTTCCTGATTAGTTGGGTGAGAAGGGGAGGTTGAATTTTTACTTTTAACCAGCTTCTATGTAGATTCTATGTGGAGCCAGGATTTGGAGACATTGCTCTTTCCCCTCACCCAAGGTTTCATGATTCCTTTTTACACATATGTCAGCCATCATAAATGGGCATTCTTCTTTTTCTGCACAATTATTCAGCATACATACAGTGTTTTCTTGGTGTGTTGTATTTCCCTGAAATGAAGTGTCTTTTTCTCCCACATCAATTATGGTATCTGATTCAGTCACTGGATATAGGTTATGTAGGTGTTAGTAGCTCAGCAGAAGGGAGATTGCTTACTTAGTGAAAATGTCAGCACAGTCCTCTTTGCATGGGCCAATGATGCATGTCAGGCCAGAGAGGCCTGGGAAAATTCCTGCAACACTCACCATGCTGTCTGTTCATATCCCCTAAGAAAGTGCATTTTTGCTTTTGGTTTGCACCTGACTTCTTTTTAAAAATTCTAAACTTTGAGAGCAAAATGAGAAAACAGGACCACATATGCTTTCTGGGGATATACGCATTGAAACTGCCAGTAAAAGAAGCACGTGGTGGCATGAATAGGCACTAAAATTAAATCCAGGTGTAACGAAAAGTGAATAGAGATGGGCTTATAAATTATCTCACATTTGGGTTTTATTTTCTTTGTATTACAGAAAGTTTAGGTAGCGTGCATTTATAGTTTCTATAAAGCACTTCTTGTGTTCTTTCAGCCTAGTGACCTAGAGAGATAAACTGAAGGTAAGGTAGAGAACGCTGTCTTTGTGAAAATGCTCAGATAACAACAATAAAAAAAAAATCATAGACTAAACAGAATTTTCATAATTATAGTAGCCTAGTGTTCATATTGCTATTATTTTTTAAATAATATTTATTCCAATCAGTCACATTTCTGTGCTTCAAGCATTTGTGAGTTTTGCAGGGAAGGAAATAGAGCATAGGAAGGTGAGACTGATAAAACTAGCTTGCACAAAGTCACAAGCAGAGAAATTGATGATCTTCAACAAGGACTCCATACTTTTAGAAATTTGCAACAATCAAAATTAGAAAGTGGAGTTTTGAGGCAAGTAATTGTGATCTCATTTACTGGAGTAGGAGCTCTTCAAATATCTGCTGGGTGATGGCCTCAGAAAACAATAAAACAAAGTATTCAGGGTACCTGGTAGATATAATTTGTCACAAAATGCTGAATGATTTGGAAAGCAGCTCAGAGTCCTAAATCAATAGCAAACGTAGATGCTTTTTCCATCTATCACCCAGCAATATTTGAGATGACAGTTTGTTTGGTAAAGGCAACAACGTTCCACACACTTTATGATGAAATTTGCCATTGGATTTTTATAGAGGTCTTTTGAAAGAGAACTTTTGTCACCATTCTGTTAAACATTTCTTATTAATCTACACATTTCAAACACATATTTGTGCGATGTCTGGATATGCTGTTTCAATCTTCTTCAGTCTCAATAAGACATAATGTTATCTTCCCTGCTACTGGTTCTTGACAAATTCCCAGACACACTTAGCCTTTAAAATCAATCCCATCCCATTCATTTCTCATTATATCAGAACAAACAAGGGACACAGAAGTATTGAGCATCTTTGAGAGTGCAGATTATGATTTTAAATGTGCTGATACAGCCCAAAGTCTTAAATTTAAATTAATCACCACATAAGAGAGTAATTTCCTGGTACACTGTGTTCAACTGAAGGGTTTTATCCTGGATGAGTGCACACTTCTACTCTGGGAAATGAGCATTAATATGAATAAAATGAGCATTTTGGTTTGTGTAAAATGAACTGATAATGAAATAGAATTTACTATTTGAGCCAAAATTTTATGCAAAATTAGAATGTATAAATAAAACAGTTGATCAGAATGGAATTGTAGAATGCTTTTTCCTTTCAAAATTATGGAATTTTGATTAGTCTCAGGAATGGTCCTAATTTATCCTTCTCTAAAATCTGTCAGGTCTAATCTCCTGGCCTGGATCTGCTGCTTTCCCTGGGTTGGGCATCTTGCTTCTAGATAGCTGCTACCAATTTTCTCCTTCCACCTTCAAGAACCAGGTAAGGCACAGTCAGATTAGCCACTGCATTCATCAGAAATCATTTAGAAAGCCTAGGCCTGTCCAAGTAACCGTGGCAGTTTTAGTATTATTCTATGCCAAGGTCTTATTGCTGTCCTCTGACTGGTCTCTTCTCCTGTGTCTCTCTTGGCTGTTGCCTACTGCCTTGCCCCTTTTCATCTTCATTTTGTGTTCTTTTCCTAACTATGGATCATATGCCTTTCTCTGCACTCTGGTGTTTGCCCTCTTGATATTGTTCATCTACCTAATTTCTGGCTTTCTCTGTCAGTGGGAGCCCTCAAGGTAGATAAATAACCCTGAATATTGCTGCTGAATTTTCTAATTATCATCATTATTTTTTAGGGGCCCCACTGGATATACTATTTACTCTTGAATGATGGCCTCTTATTTGAAGGGATGAAAAAAGTTAAAGCATCTGGTCATTGATCCATTTATCCCTCTCACTGTTGAGTCGAGGGTGAAGTTTGAGGAGGTCAGTGAGTGGGAAACAACCAGGTCATCTCTGCTAACCTGCTTGTTAACTTGACCTCTGAGTAAATAGACTAATGATGTTGCTCAGGAGGAAGAAACTTCATCTCTTAGAAGCTCTTAGCTGGGTATTCCCAGCTAAGGACTACTCAGGATGTACCAGGTTGGCTTCCTGGAAAATGTCTCATAGGTGACACAACTCTCTGGACTGTAAAATAGAAATGTTTAATACTTGAAAAATTAGCCTCCTTGTGAACTTCTCTTACAAACCTTATCTATTCTGGCCAGAGAAGGTTATCAAACATGAGACAAACTTGGGAACAGACCTCGACATCTCTGCTTTGTGTGAGTCCTTTAATTGCTTGTGCCTTTGACATTATTTAGTAAAGCTTTACACTGGTTAAGATCTCTGATCTATAGATATGAGTCTGGGTTTGCTCTTATGAATTAACTGAAGGTTTTAGGCTTCAGTGTGAGACTGCTTACATTTGAGTCCCTGTTTCCCCAATTTTTACTTGTGGGCTTTGGGCAAGTTACCTAACCTATCAATGATTTATTTTCCTACCCATAAAATGGAGGTTAGGAATAGTTTCTATTTTCAGTAATGCATGGAAAACCCATAGAACAATATCGAACACTAAACTTGAACTTAGCATTAGATATTATTAAGGTTCAATTCAAAAGCTGGGCCACAATAATAGCTGACATTTTTCATGTACTTAGTATATAAGAGGTACGGATTCAGGCTCTTTAAAATAATTGTTCTCCTCTAATTTTTACAGTTAATCCTATGAGTAGTGAGAATTTCCACAAATGTGGAAGAGACTAAGACTAGAGTTTTCACTTTGTTTTTACAGCATATGTCTGATCTGCGTAAGGCATAATTGCATGTTTTCTCCCCACCCCTAGATTGAACATCTCTAGGCCCTTGATACTCAAAATGCTCTCTGTGCCCCTGGTGTCACCTGGAAGATTGTAAGAAAATCAAACTCTCTGATTCTATCAAAGAAATGCTGATTATGAATCTGCATTTTAACAAGACCCCTCAGGGTGATTTGTTTGCCTGTTAAATGTTGAGAACTCCATTTCAGCCAGTTTTAGGTGTTTCTTTCCCATGTCATCTTATCAGATACATCTGCCACAACTTCTAAATGCATCCATTTCATTTTTAATTGCTGCAGATTGTTACTGAATTTTGTAGTTTAATTTTCAGCTACAACCTGGGTGCCATTTCACTAACGTTCAGTGCCAGTACTAAGAAAGGAGGAACGTAAGACAGAAAGTAAAGGTGAAGCTTTAGGCAGAAGGAAAACTTTCTTAATTGAGCTGAGTTTCTCTCCTAGTAGATGTAGTATCCAATCTGCATTATAAAGCTAAGACATAATCCCATGAAACTTAAGTCCATGAATAATTTTAAACAGAAATAAATCCTACATTTTTGTTCTCTGCATTTCCTTTTACTTGAGTCTCTGCAAATTGAGATTAGATATGCAACATATGTATTTGCTAATTATCCAAAATTGCTGTTTTGGGGATATTTTAAAAGTAATTAAGCTCAAATTTTGACCCAATGTCTTTCTTGTTGGATTCTATGATGTATGAACTATCTTGAAAAAGTATTAATGTATACATTTCATGGAACATATCTGGTTAGAGAAAACTGTGCTACTTGGTTACTCTATTGATTAGGAGAATGCCTGGAATACCAAAACTGTTTTGTATCATAACAATGCTAAACTCCATGAACAGTACATAAATCACTAAATCAAAGGTGATGATCATATTAAGCAATATATTATTACCTTAAATTAATGTAATTTGGGGGAGCGTTAAAAAAGTAAATCAAAGTGAAAAATTCTTTTATAATCCTCAATTTATAAAAGCAATGGCCAGATGCTGATCTTAATTCTCAGTATGTACTGGAACATTGTAAACATATAACAGTTTTAGGGCTGGAGAAATAAATGAAAACAACCCAAAAGAGAATAAACAGAGGCTATTTATTCAGAGCATGGCATCACTAGCATTTGTCAGAGACTCCGAAGGAGTGGGAATATTCACAGTGACAAACAGAGAAAGGCTTCAGTATGTTCTGGTTGTAGGATGTTGGCATGGAATGGTTGAAAGTGAGGAAACTATAACCACATCTTATATCATTGGTTTGGAGAACGTATTTATTTAGCTTTCTCTAGTTGGTCCTGAGGTGGAAGCAGAGGCAAAAATTAGGGAAGTCATTAACTAAATCTTGATTGTCTGGGCCAATTGCTGCAGAGGTTGTGATTTGGCTTCCTGGGCGGTGGGCGGACAGAGGATGTTCCTGCAAAGCCTGTAGATCAGAGTTCTATTTTCACATATGATCTGGGCATTGTCTGTATATTCAGTATCTCAGAGCAGAATCTAAAATGTTGACATGAAATAATTAAAAATATATAGCCTGCTATAATTATACTTTAAAAAAGAAGCAACCCACGTCTCTAGTTTTAAGGCAATATTCTCAAATATTTAAAGTGATTTAAAAAGGATACATGTTGTGAATACTTGCATTTGTGCTGAATAAAATGCTGCACACCAGAATTGCAAGAGAAGTAACAAGCCAGCTCCTCTTATTGAGGTAATTTGACAACTTTCATTTTCTATCTTCATTGGACCTGAGAATAAAGCTACAACTGGGATTTTAGAGAGGAAACTCAAAAAGGATGGATATGATAACTGAAATTTATAGTCATCATTGATAAGACTAGGAGCCATCAATG
>CAUYRT010062303.1:0-95584 GCA_963574885.1 Lepilemur ruficaudatus | reverse complement strand
GAAAAAGAACTTCTCTCTTCCAATGTCTATATATAAATCTCAAGGAAAACACTGATTTTCTCTACTTGGTTTGTGTGCCCTTCCCTGAAGCAACACTACGGTGTGAGAAGATAGAGTAACATGACTGGTTCATACCTGGAATAGGTGCTAGCAAGGAGAGCAGGGAGGGAGCGAGAGGACACAAGGAGACAGTTCTGCCAGACCACAGGGAATAGGGGAAGAAAGAGTGCCCTAACGAAGGCCTGGTAGCAGATCTTCAAATAACTGACATCATGGCCCCCAAGAAGCGTTACAATTGGTATTGGATGTGGGGCATTTAGAGAGTGGATTGAGTGGTAGGAGACAGTGGAGTTAGGTAAAGAGGCTTTATTTTTCTAAATAAGGCCAGGCTGAACTAGCCTCTGGAATTGCAGAGAAATTTGTTGCTGGGTAGGGGTCAGGGGGAGGAAGTAGAGTGAATGAAAATATGAAGCTCATATTAGCTATATGTGGGCATGAAAGAGTTAAAAAAAAAGCCTCCCACTTTTCCATGGAGGGATTTTGGAAGATTGAATATGTATAACAACTGATGATGGAGATGCTGTCATTTTCTCAGGTAAATTGTGAATTTCAATGCAATTAGAATAAACATCCCCAAAATAGCTTTGGTTTTGTTGGCATGTGACCAAACCCTGAAGAGCTTAGATTAGTAAGAAAATATTCAAATATATGTCTCGCATATGCTCAAGAAACTGAGCTGAAGGAAGAGACAAAGCAGCACGAGCCATCTGTGTAGGAGGTACGCAATCTCCAGAGTGAGTTTGTAAAGAAAGGGGGCTTCGGTCTTCCAAGAGCAGTGGGCAGCAAGAGTCACAGACTCCAAGGAGCAGAAACAAGATCCAGACCCAAGGTAGATACCACGTCTGACCCATAAGCCAGCAGGGACATCGCACCTTCTGCTGTTTACCATACAAAGTTCTTTCCTTCAAAATAGTTCCACACGCGTCTTTTCTAAGAAATCTTCCAGCATGTCTCAGCAGTAATGAGTTATTCCATCAGTGGTATGATCGTCCCTGGGATTCACTGGCATGTGCTCAGGGCTTGCCTGTTGAGAAAGAAAGGAGAGGTTTTGATGACATTGGGCCAGAAGTACTAGAAACCTGCTGTGGCCCAATCATCTTTCTCCTTTGTGAAGTTCATGAGGAATCCATATGGCAGATGAGAAATCCAAATAACACTTTATATTCACCTGAATAAATGCCCAATTTCTTAGTGCAGGACTCTCTTTTAAAAACAAATTTGGAGGGGAAGAGGGGATGGGTAAATTCACAGCTAATGGGTACGGTGCATGATGCTGGGGGTGTCGGGCACGCTTGTAGCTCCGACTCGAGTGGTACAAAGTCAATATATGTAACCAAAGCATTTGTACCCCCATAATATTCTGAAATTAAAAGAAAAAAAAAACAAAGTTGGAACAAGCAGTCTACACCAAAGGCCTTCAAGGGCCTTTCCATCCCCATGATACACCAAAATCTTCTCTCCCGCTGTCCTGCCACATTAGATGAGAGATGCAAGCCAAAAAAAAAAAAAAATTATCCTTGGTAACACATTTGAGGAAGAGAAAGCAAGATGGCCAGATTCCAATAGAAAGCCCTAACGCAGCTTACCTATTCCTCCTACATGAAGTAGAAGAGAAAGCTGAATGAAGGTTCATAATTCTGCTCCTATTAAATGTAGGTCAATTAATTTCCTGGAATCTGACCAATCTACTGAACAACTTCACCCAGGTGAAAACTAGGAGAGAGGGGGGCATATGGAGCTTACCTTTCCTCTAAACACTTGCCCCCAATATGTGGCCCATGGACCAGCAGTATCAGCATCACCTGATAGCTTGTTAGAAATTAACAATCTTGGGCCCTACCCTCGATTAACGGACTCAGAGATCTGCATTGCAAAATCTTCAGGCGATTCATACACACATTAAAGTTTGAGGAGCACTGAGTTTTTGACTCCTAAATTCATGCTCAAATTTTCTTTCAATTGGATCTTCGCTCACTTTCTAAAATAGTGCTCTACATGTGGTCAAGAGTTAATGAAGGAATGTTTTAGAAATTCTCATTGACATCTATTTGATTCCATTTGAAAGGAGGAGATCATTTCTGAAAAGCCAGAACACATGTATCAATGAGTAGCTTACACAGAGACAGAAGCATACTAAAAACAAGCAAACAAAACAAGTCTAGACATGCACATGCAACTCTGCAGAGTGGGACAGATGGGCATCGTAAATCTCCTCTCATTCCATTCCCCCGCCCAGAATATTCCCTTCCTCTCTCATTCATGCTCTCCTTCATCCAAGCTAGTACTAAGCTCTTGTGTTGAGTTCTGCTTCATACGCAGGGTAGTACCACATGGGTCACATGTCTCTTGCAGCCCTGTCCTCAAACCCAAAATCTGAGAATGAGATACTGTACTGTTAAGCCAGGACACGGTGGGAAAACAAAAAGCAATTTGGCACATCAGTACTTCTCACCTTTAAATGGTTGTGACCATCGTGACCCAATTCATGTCTTATTTCTGACAGTAGCCAAATCCCAAGCCTAGATCTTCGTCCAATATTTGCCTGCTGGATCTCTTCCTACCTGAGTGACTTTAATCACTGGGAACAATGAAAATGTAGAGCATCCCAACCCCCAATTTCTTCTCTTTGCTTTACTTGATGCAATACTTTAAAGTAAAAATGGCCAGCGGTTGGCAAATATTTATGGCTTAACTGGAGTTCTGCCACGACATTATTATGGGATCCAATAATGACAGGATTTAATGAGCAATAATTAAAGTTACCATCTGTTGAGTATCTACAGTGTGCTCCACCACAACCCTATGAAGTAAGCCGTATTTCCATTTAATGAGTGAGGAAATTTGAGGTTTTCAGAAGTTGAATAACTTGCCTAGGAAGTAGCAAAGATAGAATTCCAGCCCACACCTGTCTGAGTCCAAAGCCTCCCAACCACTGAACTAATATGATGTCTCACTTATAAAAAACCACTGCAAACTTACTGTCTGAGTAGAGAATCATTTACCCTTTCTGGAGCTAATGTGAGGATCAAATGGTATTAAAGATATTAAAGCACTTAGAAAAGTAAGGAACTATAAAACATAAAGTATAATTTAGTACATTAAAATTGTATCCAACTAAAAGCCCTCAGTTATCTATATATGTCAACTTTATATGTGAAAAATATTCACTCCTATTATTAGAGATATCTCAGTTAATTCGACATACTTTTTTTTTTTTTGAGAAAGAGTCTTGCTCTGTCGCCTAGGTAGAGTGCTGTGGTGTCAGTAACCTCAAACTTCTAGGCTCAAGCAATCCTCCTGCCTCAGTCTTCTGAGTAGCTGGGACTATAGGCACAAGCCACCACACCTGGCTAATTTTTTCTGTTTTTAGTAGAGACGGGGTCTCGCTCTTGCTCAGGCTGGTCTGGAACTCTTGACCTCAAGCCATCCTCCCACTTCAGCCTCCCAGAGTGCTAGGATTACAGGAGTGAGCCACCATGCCCGGCCACATTTTTCATTTATTAAATTAGAAAATATTTTTTTTAAAGTTCACCTTTGATGTTGGCAAGGATGCTGTGAAGCTAGTACGTTGCTCATGGGAGTCCAAGTTAGTACAATCTCTCTAAAAAGCAAGTTGACAATGTGTTTCAAGCCTTTCTTAAAAATTGACATAATAATTACTTGTAAGGAAAAAGTAAATTAGGACAAAAATTTAAGTATAAAAGTAGTTAAGAACATAGATTCTGGAGCCAGATTGTTTGGATTTAAATCCCAGCTCCACTACTTATTAGCAGTGTGATTTCAGGCAAGTCTCTGTGACTTGGTGTCTAAAATGGGGATGATAATAACACTTATGTCACTGGGCTGTTATGAAGATTAAATGAATTATTATATGTAAAATGCTTAACCCGATGCTTGGCACAATGTAAGTGGTACCTATTATTTTTTATTGTTTCCATGTTATTTATAACAGTAAAATCTGTTGAAAAATGGTTACACACACTATGGTACACACACAATGGAATATTATACAACCCTTAAAATGAGGCTGTACAAGACTTTTTTAATCACATATAAAGTAAAAAAAGCATAAAAACAATTATGCATATTGTCCCATATCACTTATATTTGTCAAAAGAGCATTTTGTACATATATAGATGCCTAGAAAACAACTGGTAGGAATTATATCAAAATATTAATAAAAAAAATTTGGGTGTAGGATGGGGGTTTCTTCTTTATACTTTTCCTTATTTTCCAAAACTTCTAAAGCAGTGCTTCACACTACTTTAATAGGCATATGAATCACCTAGTAATCTTGTTAAAATGCAGCTTCTGGGTCAGTAGGTCTAGAATTTTGCAGATTCTGCATTTCTAACAGACTCCTGGGTGATGCCGATGCTACTGGCCCAAGGCCTGCACTTTGAGCAGCAAGCTTTAGAACAGTGCATCTGAATGAGTCCATTGCTGGACCCAACCCCTAGAGTTTCTGATTTAGTAGCTCTAGAGCGAGACCCTAAAATTTGCATTTCTAACATTTTCCCAGGTGATGCTTACACTGTAGGGCTGGGAACCACACTTTGACAACCAGTGTTTTTTAGATTATAATTTTTTCTTAGCATTGTAAAGCAGGGGAGGGCATTCAAAAATATGTCAGCCTTCTCCATTGCCTACAAAATCAAATCCAACCTCTTTATCCAAAAGCCACCATAATCCAACCCAAACATTTCTCACTACTTCTCTTTAGGTCACAAAATCAAACCCATTATGCCCTAAACACACTTGAGATTTCAAACATCGGGACTTCTCCATTTCCTCACCCTGGCTATGTCACTTCCTTGTATTTCCTTATGCCCAAACCCTTCTTATCCTTCAAAGGCCCTCAAATGTTATTTCCTTCATAAAGCCTCCTGATCCACCTCTTCTCAAAAAGCCACCCCCTCTTCCCTCCTAGGGGCTCCACAGCACTATTCTGTTCCTCCCCAATGAGACCTACCAATCTCCACCTGGTCCAGTGACTCTACTGGTGGGCAGTGTATGTCCCCCTGTAGACTGGGAGTTTCTTGAGGTCACGGGAGTGATTTCCCTATCTTCCTCTGCTTCTTGCCTTTAGCAAATCCCCAACAAACAGCTGACTCTCAGGGTTGACTGTAAGAATGAGCGAAGGAATGGAGCCTCGGAGGAAGGGCATGGAACTGCCCTGTAAATGGACACTAGACCGTGTGCGCGCCAAGCATGATGACCCACAGTAACAGGTGTTTTCCATCTCTGATGTTTGTGATCCATTCTGCACAGCTGCGCACACACACAGCGTCAGCACACAGAGGCTCCTAGAACACAACGCCCCACACGCTGAAGTGCACACCGTGTTCTGGGCACCCCAGCGGCCACACACACCGAGACACACCTCAGCGACAACGTGGATCCACAAAAAGGAGGCCCTGACCCCTTAAAAACATGAATGCCTTACTGCAAAGAACAAGAAGCTATGGATTGTTCCTACGTCCCTTGCTCCCCGCCGCATCTTTTCTTTTCAGTTTTTAAGAAATCTCTTGAGGGTGAGTCTGCATGTATGTCGTCGCTGCCGCTCCCCTTGCCTAGACACACACGCACGCACACACACGCCTCCCCCCATTCGTCTCTCTGAGACTAGGTGCGTCTCGAGGGCTAGATTGAATGGGAAAGAGCGGGGCTGTCTTTGTCATTAGTCCTCCCCTCCTTCTGGCGAGCCAAGCCTCTTCCGGGTCAGCGACAATCACCGCCACCCCAGTCGGGTCCGCGGTGCCCCCGTACCGATAGCAGCGTAGCGCGCCAGGACCGGGTCGCCGCCGCGGGCAGGTTGCGGGAGGGAAGGAGGGCGGGGAGGAGGGCGGGCGGCGCGGGAGAGGGGGAGGGAGGCGGGAGGGGGAGGCAATCCGAGGAGGAGGAGGACGGCGACCAGGAGGAGAGAGCAGCCTCCGGCAGCTGGCGAGGAGAATGGGAGTGCGGGGCGCCAGACCGCCGCGGGGTGTGACGGCCGCGGCGAAGCCTGCGAGGCGCGGGGCCGGCGCCCGCCGCTTTTAAACCCGGGAGGGCGCGGCGGCGGCTGGGATCGCGGCGCGCGGGGCGCCCGGGCTGCTGCCGAATGGAGAGGAAGGGCTCGGCGGCCGGGGCCAAGGGGAACCCGAGCCCGCCCGCGGCCGGCGAGGGGCAGCGGCCACCGCCGCCTCTGTGCGCCCCGGGCAGCGGCGGAGGGGCCCCGGCGAGGGGCCAGGCTGGGGCGGCGGCCGAGCCGGCCGAGCTCATCCGGCGCGCGCACGAGTTCAAAAGCCAAGGGGCGCAGTGCTACAAGGACAAGAAATTCCGCGAAGCCATCGGCAAATACCACCGGGCGTTGCTGGAGCTGAAGGGGCTGCTGCCGCCCCCCGGGGAGCGGGAGCGGGACTCGCGCTCGGCCTCCCCGGCCGGGGCCCCCAAGCCCGGCCGCCTCTCGGAGGAGCAGAGCAAGACGGTGGAAGCCATCGAGATCGACTGCTACAACAGCCTGGCAGGTGAGCCGCGCCGCGCCCCGGCCCCCTCCTCCCCCTGCCCTCCCGCCCGCCGCCCGGCGCGGGTCCCCGTTCCGCCGCCCGGTCCCTCTGCGTCCGGGCCGAGCCCTGCGGCGCGTCCGCGGTGCTGACTCCCCTGCTGTGACTGTGCTGCTCTGGGGAGGAGAACCCCGGCGGGAGGCGCTTTGGAAAAAGTGTGACTTTCAGGATTATGCCTCCCAAAGGCCGTAGTCATCTCGTGTCCCTTCCCTGGCATACATCGTAAATCTCACCTGTAAATGACTGGACGGACAGAAGGGGACCCAGCTGGCCTGGCGGTGGCTGCTTCTGCTATTGCTCACCAGTGGACCTGGGTCCAAAATGCGGAGGCAGCGCCCAGGGTGGGCCCCGGCACCCACCGCTAGCCTGCGGGTGGGTCCCAAGGGCGGCCACGCACCTGTCAGCTCTCCTCAAGGTATCACTGGCGCCAGAGTTGCCTCTCACCTTACCCCCAACTAACCTCATGCCTGTGGGTAAGGTCCTTCCCCAAGTGCTTTGGCCCCATTCGCAAAAAGGAGTTTGCCACCATGCCTTTAGCATCTTGAGCAAAATGGATTCCAAAACGCCGCTTTCTTCTCTCTGAGCTCTGCTGGGGCTCCTGGTTGCCAGGTGAAGTCGGCAATCTCAAAGGGAACCTGGCTGGCGGTTGGGCCTGAGCTGTGCTGTCTTCTTGCTCTCTGCCCTGACCCACGCTCACCCAGTGTAGCATCAGTCCTCTCACCAGGGCAGCTAGGGGTGAGGGAAAAGGGGACCCTTCTGTTGGGAGAGGAAGTTGTGCGTTCCAGAGTTCACTTCGGGGAGGAGGATCAAAATCAGGCATTTTTTAAAAAATTTAACTAAAGCACAGGAAAATTTAAAGTCTAAACAAGGAAGAGTCTGGCCCTTCCCAGGGCCTTCCAGTGAAAAGGTGGGAGAGGCAATGGCCTTATACTGAAAAGCATGCTCTCCTCTTCTCCCGCCCCACTTGGTGAGATTTTGGCATGGTGGGCCTTCTCTGGCCAAATAAAAGGCCATGTCTTCTAGTCCCTACCCCTTGAAGCTGCCTAAACTAGCTACGGACGGTAAGAGCAGGGTCAGGTTGGAAGTGCGACTGGGTGTGGCTGGGGATGGTGGATGTGGGGCTCAGGCAGCGGGGGATGAAAATAAATAGTGATAATTCTGCTCCCTTTGGGGTTTCTAGTGCCAGCCCATCTCTGCCCTGCCATGATGCCATGTCCAGTCTCATCTTTAATAGGGCAACACCCAGGCCAGGGAGGCACTTTGTAAATTGTAAAGTAGCTTACAAACTTAAAGGATTAATAGTGATAGTAGTAGTAGCTGCAGTTGTAGAAATGGTGGGGCTGATAGCAGTACTAGTCGTCATGGCAGCAGATGAAGTAGCAGTACAGCAAAAATGGAGTATTTCAATCCATTAGGAGACACAGCTTGATTCCCTTTATTTCCCGTAAATGTCTAGCATGCTGGCTGCTGCTCGATGAATAGTTAAAGGGCAGCGCAGCCAGGGGTGGAGGAAGAGGCACTCTGGATCGCTAATGCAGTGATCTTGGAGTGGTAATGGAGCCTTACATTCAGAATTATCCATGGACATTCTAGGGCTGCCCCACACCCCACGCTTTTGGCTGCCGTCCAGTGGCTAGCACTGCCTGCCCTCCACCCCAGAAGTGGTTACATTTCCGTGGTGAAACCAAAGATGTGTCCTTGGCCAGGCTGGCCCAGTCAGGGCGGGGCTGAGATCTAGGCATCTCCCGCACTTCCGTCCCCACCCTCCACACGCTTTGGAAAACTTCAGTGGTGAAAGAATGGAAAACAGCAATAGCAGATTTTCCCCTCTGCTGTCTTCTCCAGTGCCCACCACTTATTAATATTATTAGTTAATTGTGTGCACTGTTAGGCATCCTACATATTAATACATTGTCTTTTTAAATCTTTATAATCTATATAAAAGAAAGATAATCATCAGTTTTGCAGAGAAAAAGCCCAGGCAAGGCTCCAGAGCCATTCTTCTGCAAAGACAATGTTCTTGTCAAAATACTTTGATGCGCAAGGTCAGCGTCCTCTGGGCCTGTCTCCCTCAAGCCCAGTTTAGGTGGGCTCCAAAGCCCTACACTTTGCAAATCCTCTTGGGAGCGCTCAGCTCTGATAACCAGGAGAAAGAAACACAGTACTTTGATTCAAGGCTTTGATAGGGCTATTGCCAAATGTCAAGTTTCACATATGTGAAAGAAACGAGTGATTACAAGCTGAACTGTCTTGTCGAAGCCAAAATCTATATCCTGTATAGAAAATTCGGCTGGGAATAAGGTTCCACATACAAGTCACTTTACATAGAAATAGAAGTCTGATTTGGTTTCCTTCAGGACAATGCATAAAATCAGTGACCACTATCTCAGAAGTCCTAGCTAATAGGAAAGTATCCTTTCTTGCTGGATTACAAAAGTAATCGATACCTGTAATACCTATTTTCTTTTAGAAAATACCAAAAAGTTTAAAGGAGAAAATACAGAATTGCCTCTAATCCCAGCACCTAAAGAAATGCATTTTGGTGTATTTCCTTCCTGTATTCTTTTCTATACATAAATGTAAACAGTTTACAAAGCTGAGGTCCTTCTGTATATAGAGTCATGTATCCTGCTTTTAATCCCATTCACCATTATGTCAGAAGCATTTTCACATTTCATTAAAATATTTTCGTGAAGATTATTACTGGATAGAAAGGAAGGAAAGAGGATAGTTGTTGGTAGAGTGAGAACGGGCAGCATGGCCTGTGAGATATCTTTTCCCCTGTGTACCTGCTAAAAGGAAGGAGACCAGCAACTGCGGGTTCATTCTGGCAGAAAGACAGCTGACCCTTCCATCAGGGCTGCGGCAGCTCAGCGGGTTCCAGACTGAAGCAGTCTGAAGATATTTTCTCAAGGATCTCTCCTCCTTCTGTGTGGAGCTATTTAGAGAGAGAGAGGGACTCCGGGTTTAGAAGGAACTTGGACTAACTAACCCAGGATACCTGGAGAGTTAGGCTGTGTTGTTGGTAAGGGAATCTCTGCTCCAAACAAGGGGCTATTGTGAGGCTTCTGGAGGAAACCTAGGCTCAGTGGACCCTGGTACTCTGCACAGAAGCCTACAAAAGAATAACAAGGGGGTAGCTAGAATGTGCTATGAGATATTGATCTAAAAACCCCTTTGGATGATGTGAGGGGACCGCATGAAGGGTGCACAGGCAAGTTGCAAAGTGCTCCAGGTTGTGGTCTGTTCTGGCTTGGGTTTCCTTTTAGTTGGAAGGGATCTAGTCAGTTGGGTAGAGCCCCTGGACATGATTTTGCACATCTTATTTTCTAAGAATTCAAGGAAAGAGATGGGGCATTTTGTTCCTTCAGAATTTCAAATGATTCTGATACAATGATTAGAAAAGATACTCTGACCTGCCCAGGGAGACATAGGAACCTGATCCTTACTAAGGCCACAGAGGAAGCATGTATCAGCCTGTCGATTGACTCTTGCTGACCTTGAACAAGACATAGGACTCCCCTGGGGCCTTGGAATGTTCTGTGCAGAACCCTTTGAAGGGCACAGGCTTTTACTCTGCATCTGTTTCTGCGGGGCAGTGGTGGCCCCAGCTGAGGTGTGATCAAAGTGATGCAACACATAATGACTTTGTTGGTATTTTCAAATGACGTTTGAGGCTCAAATGCCAGCAGTGGAGATGGGTGCCAACAGACCATGGCATTGGACCTAAAAGCTAGGAGCTTGTGCCTCTATCCCCAACATACCTTGTAACCTTGGATAAGCCCTTACCACCTCATTTTATTCCACTTTTCCATTTATTTAGAGCTGTGTTTGGGAGATTTTTGTTTATTTTACCAAAGGGGCAGAAAATATCCATTGATCCCAACTGAAGGCCCAGACAGGGGTGTGAAAAGGCCTGGAAGAAAGTCACATTGGTGAAAGGCCTGGGATGGTGCTGGTCTAAAACCAGCTTTACCAGTGCTTGTGGACATATCTTGAAGCCATGGGATGAGGGCCAGCTACATAATTTGTGGGGCCCAGTGCAAAATGAAGACATGGAACTCATTTTTCAAAAATTAGGGGGAACGTATCATTAAAGACCCCAAAAGATCAAGCTTTTTCTTTCTTTTATGATCTGTCGCTCTCTTTTGACTTGACATGGCATTTTTTATTTGCTATTTAATGTCATTACAAGTAAAGAAAATGAAAATTTTAAATTATTGGCATCAATTTTAGTATTCATCTTTATAGTATATGATGTCAGTTTTAAATGAACATGTAAAAGCATTTATATCAGGAACCATACAGATTATACAATTCATACTTCATAGCTCATGCATGCATATGTAGTTTATTCTTACTAGAGCAATGGAAATGCTGCACAAAACAAACTCAACTATTTTTATTTTACTTCTTTATATGTGCACCTCACGCGCATGCTTTGCATGGATGCTTTCTACCAGGCTGTCTGATGAGCAAGGAAAGGAAAAGGAACTATGTGTTACCCTACGCTTTCCTTTTGTGTCTTCATTTCAGCATAAGTGGTTGGCTAGTACAGGGTAGTTAACATAAATAGGAAAGGATATGATAGGATTCCTAGGTCATTTGTGTTTCTGAGAAAGCTATTTTTTTTTTTTCTGAATTTGAAGCAATTTCTAGTTTGAATGGAGAGCATGGCTTCTTGGGACTGTCAGCATGTTTGCCAATTTAGTTATTGGCATGTACCCTTACCTTGTATTCATGCTACATCTCAATAAACTCTCACACATCATGGGTATCATGATCCAGTAGACATCATGGGTCTACTGGAATTCTGTGCTCGTGGGGTACTGTGAATGCTAGATACAAATGGTATCGCACCCATCTCCTCTGTTCATGCTCATGCTCCATTGTCCCATCAGACTTCACTTACAAAACACAAGTTCAAAGATAAAATGATTAAGAATTTCCAGAAGGCAAAAGCAGAGCATTAAACCAAGGACAGAGCCCTTCTGAGCATGGCTCCCAATGAGACTGTACAAGGTGCCTATCCTTGAAGCCGGTACTCATTGAGACACCAGAAGGTAGATTTCAACCAAGATTTCCAAGGCAACTCTTGCAAATGTAGGGATAAACAAAAAACAAAGGGTACACAATAGAAATTGGTATAGAATCAGAGAACCAAGAGTAAAGATGGATGAATCACAAATGCAAAACTCAATGGTGAAAAAATGAGGTCAGGTGCTAGAGACAAGCTGTAAGCTGGTAGCCAGAAGATGAGTTTCTTTGCTAAAGATTGGTCAAAGGAGGGGAGAACAGGAAGGGCCTCATGCCAAGAGGCTCAGCCAAGATGCTACCATCTGGATGGGAGAGCTTGACTGACCAAGCCATTATTGATCTGGGGCTGTTCCTTGGGTAGCACCTTGGCCAATGAGTCTTAAGGATACATAAATGTGGCTCCTAAGATCATCTTCCAAGGAAGAGTGTGAGAGTTGAAACTTGTAGAATGCTTTCACAGAAGGTATTAGGAAGAATGTTCTGAGTTTGGACTTTGGGCTGAGTTTCTAAAGTGGATTTAGAAGCTCCTTAGTCCACCTCCAAGGGAAATGAGTGGGTGGCTTTTAGCCAGAAATTCATTAGGACATCTTGAAATCAGAGTCCCTGCAGCCAAAATAATGGGAGTGCCCCATTCGATGCAAGGAGACTCAGCTGCAGTGAAGACAGGATTACCAAGATTTGGCACAGCCAAAGCTGCTCCTAGAGCCTCATAGTTCGTGAGTGACCTCCACATGGGAGGTTCTCCCCCTACGGTTGCTCTCTTTCACCACCAGACTGTGCCTACTCCAAACAGCTAAGATGAAAACTGAATGTTTCAGTTAACCAACCAGAGATTTCCTAATTCCTTTGGGAAGTCGGATATCAATGTTTGGAACCCAGTTTTCCATTTTCACCCAGATGATGAGTGTGGCCCAGTTACAACCACAGAGCAGCACCCACAAGCTCTAGCACAGACAGGGGTACCAGATATAAAAAGGCCAAAGACAATGCTACAGAAGACATGCAAAGGCGTTCAGCCTTCCCATGGGTATTTCTATGGCCTTTATGCACTGCTAATTATTCATATTATATATATACCCATATATACATACGTATGTGTACATACATAACATACATACATACACAGTTACATCTCAGCACCAGAATGATGCCGTGTCCAGTAGGACCCCAAACCAACAGTTCCCAAATATGTTTTAAAAAGGAAGCTATGTAGGGTGCCGAGGAAGTTTGACTTGAACTAGAAAAATCCCAGCTGGAATGGATTTGAGTGGACCCTCCCTTTCCTTCACCTGTCTACCAAAAGGGCTTAAAAAGAGCACCCAAATTGCAACGAGATTTACACAGACGAAGCTTATGGGGCAAATGGTTCCCTTCCACCATGTTTCACACAGAAGTGTGAAGTTGTGCTAAATACCTAGCTCAAGGGTTCTATAAAATCATAATTTTGATACCAGATTTGGATATGATCTTACACAGGGGAATTTCTTTTTCAACATTACCAACTTGTCATCCAGCATGAGCTAGACATTGCTGGGGTAATGGTAGGGATACTCACCACCACCTGAAGTGAACTTTTTGACACCACTACCACCAAAACAACTATAATAATATTAACAATAATGACAGAAAAGTTTACCATGTTGAGCCTAGTTCCTGGCACATAGTAGATATTCCACAAATGTGTTTCAGATGAATGAAAATGCTTATCCTAACATCTGTCTCATGCAAAGTTTCCACTAAATTCAATTATTCCATTGGTATTTTTTGAGCACTTACTATGTACTAACCCCTGGGCTTGGGGGCCAGGTATATAGCAGTGAACATGAAGGACAGGATCCCTGCCTTCAATGAACTTACATATGTATAATTTCATTTGATCTATACAACTCTGTGAGACAGAAAACTCAGCCTCACAACAGTGAAGTCACTTGCCCATGGTCACATAGTATTGATAGTACATGGCAAACTAGGATTTCTCAGCCACCAGATCTGTAATTCCAAAGCCTGCAGTCTTAGCCATTTGCCATTCTTATATCTGTAAGAATTTCTTCCTTAGGCACTAAAATTTGCCTCATTGAAATTTCTGTCAATCCATCCATATTCTACTCTTTGGAGAAAAACAGAATACATCTCATCACTGTAACAAGGATAGACCCTGACATTTTTAGGATTATTCCTTTGTCCACGCCCAGTCTTTTCTTCTGGAGGTTAAACACCCCTTTACTGTGAATGTGCCTGGTTGACTAGGATTCCCATCCCAGAGCCATCCTGGGTGGTTAAGTGCCCTGCATTCTGTAACCAGATCATAGTTTCTCCAGGTCCTCCCATGTCACTAGGAAGGTGGCCCAAATTTATGTGGACAAAGAATCGTAAGTTCTCATGAGCATAGAGACTGCAGAAGCCCAGCCTGTATCTCCTCCTCTTTTCTTCCTCCCTTGCTTCAGAGTGTGTGAATTCCAATTAAGAGGCCTTGAGAAATTTAAGTGGAAGCGTGAAGGGCAGGAGTTCATTTCAGCCATTAGAGAATGTACTTGATGAGGAAAATGCAAAGGGTGTTCTGTGATGGCTAAAATTTCTGCAGTTTCCTTCAGACACCCCCTTCTTAAAGTACAGAGAAGAAGATGGTTTAGTGAAATGAGTCCTGGACTACAACTCACTATGTGCCTTGGGTCAAGGAATTTTACTTTTTCGGCCATGGCTTTCTGATTTATAAAAACTCAGGGTTGGATTACAAGATCTGTGAGCTCCTTTCCAGCTCTCGAAGGAAAAATTCTCCATGCCATTCTTTTGGAACGGTGTGATCATTACATGTACTGGAGTTCTGTATGTGCTTATAGAGACCAGTCTCCAAATCTGTTATTACATGAAAAGGCAGAGTACAGAACAGTATTTAATATGATTTCTTTGTACAAAAGGTTAAGGAGAGAATAAACATTTGTATTCAAGAAGATTACCTAAAATCATACCAGTGAAGCACTAAAGGGTTTCCTTTGACACAAGAGAATAAGCAAGGAATTGAGAGAGACTTAAACTTTTTATTTTAAATCTTTCTATAATATTTGACTTTTCTAACTATATGCGTCACTTTTATTTTTAAGACAAATGATGACATGGGTTATCTATGTAGAGAAATTATGAGTAATTTTGCTATCCTTTATTTTCCTGAAGAAAACTTAGCCTATAAACATAATATTTAATGCCATTCCAGGTTTTACCTATGCCCTATCTATCCTTGTCAGACAGTGACATCAAAGATGTCAAACAAAATTATCTCAAGCCTCAAATTTTCTCTTAATATCCTATAATGGGACTCATCCCCTTTTCTGCAGTGCCCACTACCCCAATCCACACACAGGGCTAGATCCTGGCAGCAGGGTACCCCACAGGATAGGGGTATGACCCCTCTAGACTGTCACATGTTAATGACAGTTTGAATCTGTTGGTGGGTCAAGGAAGAGAGTTGAATATTAGTTCACCAGACCTGAATATTAGTGATGAGTCTTTGGTGTTGAGAAAGGGATGATATGGGTGCCCAGTGTCCAAGATTCTCGTTAGTCCCTTCGTCTAGGAAATCCTGCCTGTTGGCAGTTCAGGCAGAGCATCTGAGCATCCAGAAGGAAGCTTGCTCATTCATCTTTTGGCAAGCCACTTCACACTGAGACTCAGTTTCCCCATATGTGAACACTGAGGGTTGGATCAGATGTCCACCAAGCTTTCTTTCAGAAGCACTGAACCACCTAGGATTTGGAAGGGCTTCTAGCCCTGCTCCCTGCCTTGGCCTTCCTCTCTGCAAGCAGTCAAATTTGGGGAAGGAAACAAGAAACAAGCTCTCTTTTATTCGAATATACTGGTATATGCTGACAAATGATCATTAAAAGATCTCAACTGAGATTTCCAAGGCCACTCTTGCAAGTTTGGGGGTAAACCAAAATAAGGAACCCCAAAGCCTCCAAGGATGATAGAGTTGGACATTGGGTTTCCAAGAGAAATGTGGGTAAGGGTTGAAGCCTGTATAAAACATAATCTGGGCCCCAGAATCTAAATTGATGACACCAAACATTACCTATTGCTGCTGTATCTTCCCAGATTATTCCAAAATTCAGACTGATTCTGACCAAGCAGTCATTCAACATCAGGCACCTGGCAATACTGGCTACATTAGGCCAGGAGGTACTGGTGGCAAGGGGGAATAAAAAGCTTTTTAGAAATAGTCTGGCAAGGACAAGAGTTTCAGGGAAGAGTTGCTGACATCTCAGAGAGTTGTCACCTTTGGCTTAAGCCTGGAGAACCTTGAGGGTCTGGGCCAGATCTGAGCACTTTGGGATGTGATTCTGGGCCTATTGCTCACACCAAGTCAGAACTGAGCTCCTTTGTCTAAGGGACCTGCACTCCAGGTTGTGTGGACCACAGGGCCATTGGAAACCGAGTGAACTCTTCCCTGATACGTACACAGTGAGGGCTATAGCCTGGTGTGTGCCCGTGAGGATGGGAAGGAAGAGACGGAATACAGAGGAAAAGACAGGCAGCAGACCTAGACCTCAGGGGCAACGTGGCATAATGGAAAAAGATCTTTCCTTAGTGTAAGAAGATCTGGATTTGAATCCTGGCTTCCCCACTTATTCTTCCATTAACCTTGAACAGCTCCCAACCTCTGTGAGCTTCTGTGTCCAGTATAGCATGAGAGTAATGATAGTGTACCACCATACAGGATTGTTATGGGGATTAAATTAAGTGATACATGCACACATGCCTAGCACTGTGCCTGACACATAACAGATGCTTAGTAAACAATGGTTATATGTAAATCTAACTCCTACTCCAATATGTATGAAGACAGAGGAGAGTATATAGGAGGAAAAAAGGAGGCTATGGGAGATGAGAAGCAAGGGAGCAAACAGATGAGGACAAACAGGAGACAGGAAAGAGTTCCTTCTGCCTAAGTGGCTGCAGGGCAGGGGAGGTGAGCAAGGTGTGAACCAGCAACCTTTGGTGTGGGCATTTCCCACCTGGTGCATTCCTGGGCCAGGGAGTCTGAACAAACAAGTAACCGATTAGGCTTCCTTGAGGGGCAGCGGAACTCCAGCAGGACCAAGAGCTTTTGGGTCAGGGCTCTGTGTCCCCTTCCAGCATCTCAGGATTTGTGTCAGTCCAGGTAACACTTAGAAACTCCTGGGTTCTGGGCAGGCATGGCCTCCAGCCTGAGATTGGGCAAGTACATGAGGCTCTGACAGTTCCTGTTCCCTGCCACCTTCAACACTCTCCTTTGGGATGCCCTGATCCTTTCTTTGAACTGAGCCAGCAGGGAAAGAACTCCGGGCTCTCCCACAAGGCAGACCAGCTCAGATCTGACAGTGGAGAATGAGGATTTGCTGGGAAGAGAAGATACATGCTGTGATCATTTGGGTCACTGGGATTGCTTAACAAGCAAGAAAGGGAAGGGGAGATGGAGGAAGGCAGAGGCTCATGGGAGAAGGAGACATCATGGGAGAAGCCATGAGGCTGGTGCCTCGGGCCTGCACCACCCAGCTTCTTGTGCATCATGCAGTGCCAGCTAGCTGAGCTTCCTTCTTGGTGCAGGATGAAGAAAGTCCCTGACTTGAACGGGCATCTTGGATTGAGAGCACTGGCAGGTGTGTCCCTTGGCCCCCTCACAGGTGCTCCTCCACCAAAATGCCCAAGGTCCTCTCGTGACCCTAGGTGTCCCCAAGGCAGTGCCCCATGAACAGGCAGTGCTTTCTCCTCCAAAAAACCCTCCAGAGTCCTTCTTCACACCTCTCCTCCCAAGTTCCATCCCACTCGCTTTGAAGGGATGATAATGGTCAGTGGTGATTTTTCTTTATAGTTCCTAATTACAGAAGTAAAGCACTGCAATTGTAGACGTTATTGAAAATGTAAGAAATTACAACGAAGAAAATAAAAACCTCTTGTCATCCACCACCCCAAGATGACAACTCTTACCTGTTCTGATTTATTTCTCTCCAGTCTTTCTTCCATGAGTGTATACAAACATTTATATGTAAAACAAACGTCAGCCAGCACTCTTCAAGGTTTGCCTTTCTCCAGTTTATTTAGGAAAGAAGGGGTTGGCCTCACATGTGTTGGGACCGCCGTGGGGACCTCCTTGTCTCATTCCCTCCTTCAGTCCCTCCCGCAAGATGCTGCTCATTCCACCTGGGTGTCAGCCAAGGGGCAGCTTCACTTCTGTTGCTGCTACTTCCCTTTCACGTTCCACGGTACCACCACGCCGGGCTGTGCAGTTAGACTAGATTTTACTGAAGGTTATGGGATACGGAAGGAGTTTACATCTCAAAAACTGAATTATTAGAAATTCTTATTCCTAAAACTCATTCGGCCATCAGACTACCAGGAATTTTAACATCCACTTACCTTTTATTTACCTTTCTTGGCAGGTTCCAGCTGCCTGCCCTGCTTATTGGACTCTTTTGTCCCCTCCTGCCCCTCTCCATTTCTTAGGTTCCCCACTCTCAAATTCCTTTCGTTTCCTATGCAAGGCAGTTTGGCCATCTTTTCTTCTACCTAATTTGCCTACTATTGACCTCTGAGCCTCACCTTTCCCACCTAAAGCAGTTGATCGTCTCCTAAAAAAAAAGATAATTTCTTCCCTAAGAGGAACCCTGATACCAACTATTATAAATTCTTCACTCTGATAATACACACATTTATTTTTTCACAACATTCAGGTTAATACCACACAAACTTTTGCAACCTTCATTTTTCCTACTGATGTTTTCCATTGAAAACATTTTTCAGTGTCATTAAGTATTTTTCTACAGCATGATTGTAATGGCTGTGTAGTGTTCCATTGCACTAATGTCCCATTATTTATTTAACCAATGATGGATATTTCAGTTATTCCAACACTCCATAATTACGCACAGTGCTGACACAGAGAGGCTGTGGAAGTGCTCTTTCTGCTGCACATGTGGCTGTTAACTAACTTATCCCCACACACATCTGATGACATGGTGGGAGGGTGGTGGGTGAGGCAACAGGAACAGGGGAGATGTTGCTGTGGTCACAGAGAGAGGGCAGGAGAGGTGATCAAAATGAGGAAGACATTCTTTAATGTTTAAAGAGAGAACAGGATGGAACTTCATCTTCTGAGATCTCCCCCCATCCTGGGTCAGGGTTTCTGCCAATGGGGGCATGACATGTGTACTTGGCCAGAGCCGACAAGGAAAAAATAATGTGGGGTGATGGGCTTCTTCTGAATATATATGGATATGGTCAATGGAAAAAAACACAAATGCTGTAAAATAATTTAAAGAGATTTATTCTGAGCCATGAGCAAATGGACTTGCTGTGGTTGGGTTAAAGTTTGGTTTTATACATTTTAGGGAGGCAGGAATTACACAGAAAGACATAAATCAATACATGGAAGGCATACATTGGTTTGGCCCAAAGAGGTAGGACATCTTGAAGAGGGGTGAGTATTATAGGGTATAGGTGGGCTTAAAGATTCTTTGATTTGTAACTGGTTAAAGAAATGAAGCTTTGTCTAAAGGCTTGGAATGTTTTAAGTTAAGATAAGGAAGTCTGCTAATCAGAGACAAGTCACCAGACATAGACTCATGAGATCTATTGGGTAAGCTGAGGACCTGCAAGGGTGGTTTAAGCTTTGTCTTGCATAGCCTTAGCCTGGTGATGAGTTACAAAGGATATCTCCATAAGGGAGGAAGCCATGACAAGGCGTGTCTGACCTCTCTTCTCATGGCCAGCAACTCAGCTTTAGGGTATTTCTGGGGTCCCCTTGGCCAAGAGGGGTTCTATTCAGTCGGCTGGGGGACTAGAGATTTTATCTTGGTTCACAGTATATACTCATCCTCACATTCCAAATGGCCAATCTGGCCCCTCCAAAGTCCCACTTGAAAACCAAGGAAGGGGTGTTAATGAGAACTCCAGCAGACAACAGGTCTAGCCTACCTTCTTCCCACTACCTCCTTCTCCCTCTGTCTGCTGCATCAAGGTCAGGGGTGAGAGTGAAGGGCCATGCATGGGACAACTTGTAAGCGTGCTGCCATAGCACCCAGATCGGTGCCTTTGCTCATAAACACTGGCACATGGTAGGCGCCACAGGGCTGCGCTGACCTCAGGCTTTGGCATTACTATTCCTTGAGCAGATTCCAGTATGCCTTAGAGTACTGTCAATGTAAGCCTTCAGCTTACAGAAGTTTAAACTGGCTTTCCACCTTAGCTTTTCCACCTGCCACTTTGACAGCTATATTTGCCAACAGAGGGTGAATAAGAAGAATATACACTCCTTGAAGCTATCAATATCTTTTGAATGCTTCCTATTTTCCTTATGAATCCCTGGGCACCCGCCATGATGAATGAATCCTTACTAAGTTTACTAAGAGCATCTGCCTAGACTGTGTAGTGATGGTGAGTGGAAAGCAGCAGCTCTGGAAGGGACCCCAGCACTGGGGGCATCCACGTGAAGAATTCAGAGGGTGGGAAAACAAGGAGCAGGTTGGTAATGGTAAAAAGGAGATATCTCCAAGAACGTTGCTAAAACAAAACCAAAGAAACACTTGACAGGTTTGTTTTCATCTAGTGCAAGCCATGTGCTAGACTGGAACCGCAGAAGGTCAGAAATTAATGTGAATGGAATCAGAAGAGTTTTAGCCCACTAGATAAAGCTGAATGAGTCCTGGCAGTGGAGTAGCAGTAGCAGTCATGGGAGAACTCTCTACCTGGGTGTCAGGCAGGGAAAGCAAGTATTGGTATGAACCAAGATACAGCCAGTTCTAGGGGGCTTACTCCCTGAACCAGCCATCTTTCTGTCATCATAGCTTTCAGTCCTCAGACTTGGGCAAAATTTGGAGCAAGTGTAAGTTTATGTGCATCCTAGACCATGAAACAAAAATGAGAAAAGAAACGTGAATGCAAGCATTTGTATATGCAAAAGATCAGCACTTTCATGGAAAGGTAAAATCGGGTAGGTCATTGCAGACCTGGATAGGGAACCTCACGGACTAAAAATTTCACTATACACACTACATGTCCTCTAAAACAGGATCCTCTAACATTTTTGGCACCAGAGACCAGTTTCGTGGAAGATAATTTTTCCATGGACAGGGTGTGTGTGGGGGTGGTTTCAGGATGATTCAAGAGCATTACATTTATTGTGCAGTCAAACCTCTCTGCTAATGATAATCATTATTTGTGGCTGCTCCCCAGCACTACCGTCACCTCCTGAGCTCCACCTCAGATCATGAGGCATTAGATTCTTTCTCACAAGGAGCGTGCAAGCTAGATCCCTCACACACACAGTTTACAGTAGAGTTCATGCTCCTATGGGAATCTAATGCTGCTGCTGATCTGACAGGAGGCAGAGCTCATGCGGTGATGTGAGCATTGGGAAGTAGCTGTAAATACAGATGAAGCTTTGCTTGCTCACTCACTAGCCACCACTCACCCTCTGCTGTGGCCTAGTTCCTAACAGACCACAGCCTGGTACCAGTCCACAGCCCAGGGGTGGGGGACCGCAGCTCTAAATCACCCTCCCTCCCAAATGACTTATAGTAAGCCATCCTTCCTGGCATATTTGACCTATTCTGGAAAATTTGCTTTAAGTTAAGCTGTAGCTTTGTGTATGTATCCTACATCGTGTATAGGACTCACGTTGGAAATTTTCTCTGATTCATGTACACATTGTTGGGCAAACCATATTTCATAAATGGCTTTTTAAAGAACTAGTATTTATGAGAATCTATTTTTGTCCCAGCACTGTGCGAAGCATAGAACATACATTAATTATCTCATTTCATCATCACAAGAGCTCCCACAAAGTAGGTATTATTATCTTCATTTAACATGGGAAGAATAAGACCCAGGGAGAGTATGTGACTTGCCCCAGGGCCTGTGCTGGGAAGTGGCAGAGCTCGGATTCCAGCTCACGATTACATCCAGACCCAGCGGTGATCTACGTTCAGCCAGGGCGGCCCAGAGCCTGCGCAACACCGTGTGCCCCTTGTGATCCATACCTGCCGTTAAATATTCTGCACATCACCTCTGTCCGGATCCCAAGCTCCTTCCACTTTACTACGATGCCACTGCTCCTTGAAATGAATTTGGAAGCAAATCAAATGATTTGGCAAACTAGGGGGAAAATTTTCCCCCAGTTAATGCAATGGCCACTTCCTGGGCCCACCTCACAAAGGAGTGACTAGAGAGGTATATTAGTTTCCTAGGGCTGGTATAATAAATTGCCACCAACTGTGTGGCTTAAAATAACAGAAATGTATTGCCTCACTGTTCTGGAGGCTCGAAGTCCAAAATCAAGGGGTCAGCAGGCTTGGTTTCTTCTGAGGGCTGTGGGGAAGAATATGTCGCATGCCTGTCTCCTCACTTCTGATAACCTCAGGCATTCCTTGGTTTATAGATGGCTGTCTTCTCTCCGTGTTTCTTCACGTTGCTTTTCCTCTGTGTGTCTCTGTGTACAAATTTCTCCTTTTTATAAGGACACTAGTCATATTGTTTTAGGGCCCTCATTTAATGACCTCATTTTAACATGATTACCTCTGTAGGTAAGACCCTATCTCCAAATAAGGTCACATTCCCAAGTACTGAGGGTTAGGACTTCAGCATCGTCTTTGAGGGTAGGGAGACACAGTACCACCCATATTGGCGAGGCAGAGCAGGTTCCTTCTCCTCCCTCCTGGCCCCAGATGGCTCTTTCCTTCCTTCCCATCCAGCCCATGTTTTCCTTCTGTTCACCAGGTAAGAGCAAACTATAGTGAGTCAGCTACAATAAGAAAAGCAGTGAACTTGTTCTTCCTCTGGTTTCCCTTCATCTCATGCCAGTGGGTGGCATTTTGCCCTGCGTGCGCCAGGGAAAACAAAAACAAGGCAGGTGCCAGAGCTAGGAAAACCTGACATGCTTTAGCCTGACGTCTCGGTGTGGTTGCTTTGGGGAGCATCAGACATGTGATTCTCTCTGTCTACGTGCATGAGTGTCCAGTGGGGCTCTTTAAGGCACTGACTCTCTAACTTTTTCTGACCACAGACTCCTTTGTGGGGCTAAGAAAGCCTGCCAGCCCTTTCCATAAAATCATACCTCAACCACCCAAGATTGGCAGCAGAAGAGGAATCTCCACTTGGGAGGGGTATTTGGAGATTCACAGCCCCAATTCTTGTCCTCCAAATTTACCTTTCTCTTGTAATGTGCACTGGCCACCTCTGCCATCGCCGTGATAGGCTCCAGGAAAGCTGTTTCTCTTCTAGCTCTTCTTCCCAAGCATGAATAGAGGCTTGTCTTCATCCTCCACAACTTGGCTGATTCCAGGCAGCAGCATTTATTCAGACTTTTTAGAAGACCCAGGGGCCAGACGGCTAATAATATTTCTTTCAAAAGCGCTTCTAGACATGGTTGTCTGGAAGCCCAGGCCCATGGTCATGTGTCCTCTGTGGCCGTGTCTGCCACCCTGCACCTCTCTTGCCACCAAGTGACTGCATCTCTGAATCCAGTACATCCTCAGAGTCGAGGCCAAGCCCCCTCTCCTGTTCCCAGGAACAAGCTCCCTCTCCATTCAGTCCAACAGCCTCCTCTGCTGAGGCTGACTGATGGGGAGAAGTTCACTCCCTTGCCTTGGGAAGGCCACATCAGAACATAAGCCTGTTTCTGTGCGAAAAAAATAAGTAAATAAATAAACTACCTAGCAGGAGAGGAATTGTCTTACAGAAGCCCTCTTGATCACTGCCTGACCAGTTCTGACTGTCATCCCCAACAGAAAACACCTCACCTTAGTTAATAGGAAGAACAGAACTCTATTTTAAGAAGCATTATGGAAACAATTCTGTCCTTCTGTTAAGTGGCAAACATTTGTATCCGTAGGCTATTAGATCCAAAGGGATGGTAGAGGTTATTTAGTATAAGGTGTAGGTCCCCCGTTTTTCAGATAGGAAACTGAGGCTCAGAAAGGGAAAGTGGTTTTCTTAATGTTGGTTAGTGGCAAAGGTGGGACTAGAATCCAGCTCTTCTGATTCCTGGTCTAGTACTCTTTAAAATACTGGTGCAAAGCATGCAGCAGAGCGCAGAGATTGTTGTATGATAAGCCTTAATTCAAACAGACGCCAGGGCACTGCAACGTGGAAGGACATGTCTTGATGATGAGTAAATCCAGAATGACAATAAAGATCTCCCGGGTGAAGGGCTCTCCCTCGCACCTGTGGACAGCAGAGGGAAAATATTTCAGGGCTTCCCTAATGCTGGTCACTCCTACCTCCTGGACACCACTTAAATTGATCCATGTGTCCTGCTTGTCTGCCTCCACTCTGGTCAACCTGGTCAGCATCATTTCATCATCCAAATCCACTCTTATCTCAGAACAAAGTCCCAGATCCTCAACACGGATCAGAAAGGTCTGTGTGTCCTGCTTTCTTTCTTCCCAGCTTCACTATCTTTCACTCTTCCCTCTGGCTCTGCTGCAGCCCGGCACACATGGCCTTTCAGGGGCTCTCAGATAGGCCTTATGCTTGTGCTCTCTTGCGCTCTGTCTCTGAACTCTGCCTAGAAAACTTTTTCTCCATTCCACTTACACCAGTGGTTCTCAAACAGGGGTAATTTCACCCCTCCAGGAGATACTTGGCAATTATCACAACGATCGGCTGTCACGCCTGGCAGGGAGCGAAGAGGGGCCAGGGAAGCTGTTAAACATCTCCTGTAACAAAAAACTATCCAGCCCAAAATGTTAATGTGCTGAGCTTGAGAAACCCTCAGTCTTTAGATCTCAGCTAAAATGCCACTTCTTCCAAGAAGGCCTCCCATGATACTTTAGATTAGGATGAGCCCAGCACAGTCAGGCATCACTGTTTGCCTTGTTAGCCTTGGAACACAGAAGAAGAGAGTTTCCACGGATGAACGGTCTTTCTCCCCAAGGGTCATGTGGGTTTCTGAGGGCTTCAAATGCAGCCCCACAGACAACCTCAGGGTCAAGTGCACCATCTTGGGAGCCTGACAGAGGGGGGCTGAAATCCAATTTCCGCCACATTCTAGCTGGGTGACCTTCAGCACGTTACTTATCTTCTCTAGAACTTAAGTTTCATCATCTATAAAAGAAGCGTAAAAATAGAACCTGTTTCATAGAGTTGTTGTGAAGATTGAAAGACACAGCGTATGTGAAGTATTTAGCACCAGCTCTGACACGGGGTGAGGGATCAATAACCATGAGGAGGACATGCTGTGGGACAATGCCACTTATTCCAAGGGTCCACTGTAGCCCCCAGGCCCTGTTTAACAGTCACAGGGACAGGGAAGAAGAATCAGGAGGCAGCCAGTCAACCTCTTCTTAGCTTCTTCAACTCTCAAATGAGCCTGCAAACATCCTGTCCTACCTATCCTGTGGGTTTGTGACGAGTACCAAGAGCTCCCCACCCACAGCAGAGAGGCGCCTCAGATTCCCTGCAGGGAGGACCGAGGGAGCCTCCAGACTGTCTCCCACCCCCGCCACCCCCATCCTGGCCTGGCACCCACTTCTTATCAGGATTCCACCTCTCAGGTTCCACCTCTCGGCCCAGCCCTTCTCTGGACACCAGCCCATCTCTCCTGGCCCTGCCTCTGGTGTCAGCAGGGGCTCCACACCCTGTCACCAGCCCGGCCCCTCCTCCCACCAGGTCTGAACTCTGGTCCACAGCCAGGTATCCCAGGTCCCACCAGATCTGCAGAGGAATCAGAAACGTTTACTCCAAATAAGTCCCAGAAATTAATTGCTATATTTCCTTTTCTTCTTTGGGGCTGGGGGAGCGGGGTGGCTTTCCCATTTCCAGGCCTTTCTGCCTCCTTCCCTTCCCTTCTATTTTAAGCATTCAAAAAAACTGTTTTTAAAAGAAACAAAGGTCCACTTTCCTAGACTGCCCAGGTCAGCAAACAGAAGTGTCTGTTTGAAGAGGGAGGGCTGGACGGGAAGAGGGCCGCTGGGCCTGGTCAGGGAGGACGTCAGGCAGGGCGCGTGGAGGCTACAGACAGGAAATCCTTTAGCTCTGGGAGCAGACGCTGGAGCCAAGTCCCACACAGGTAGCAGGCAGTGAGGTTCACTTCCAGGAACATTTTCACAGAAACCCCTTCCTGTCTGCAGAGCTCCGTAAGCTCCACCAGCACACGGGGGTGGGAAGGGGGCCAGGACCCCCCAGCTGAGGGAGGGGAGGAGAGTTAGAGCACCAGCTTATCGGGGAGGGACCCCCTGGGGCACCAGCAGATTATAGTTCTTGAGAAGGGTCAGCAGCCTGCTGCTTCTGTTGACTTGGCTTTCTGCCCTGCGGCCAGTGAAACCTGACAGGTCAGTTTCTAGAGCTGGGCGGATTCTCTTTCACTTCCTGCTTCTCGTACCTTCAACTTGAGAGTCTGTGTGGTTCACCTCCTCTGCAGACTACAAACCAATGGGTTGTTTTGGTCCAAAATGCACAATGAAAGGACTGGTCTCTTAAAATGAAGCTCAGCGATTCTGATACCTGGGAAGTTATTAAGCAATCAAAACAACTGAAGTTAGACCCCTTAGGATTAAAATCTGTGACTTGTCTCCATCCTGAGGACACTCATTCAATGTGGGAACAATCCAAGCACAGGGGAGCAGAGCATCAGCATCCCCCACCCTGCCCAGCCAGGCCTTGGCAGGAGGCAGGTGTTTTGCCTCCTAAGCCTCTGTTTTTGTTCACTTTGGAAAAGTAGACAGGTGCCTTTTCCTCCTCTTTTTTTTTTTATTATTGTTGTTGTAATCCCCCCAAAGTGTATAACACACCTCTTTGCCCTTAGTCAATGCCTACTAAATATTGGGTGGTTGAATGGAGCAGAGGCAGCTCAGCAGGGCTGGGATTAGGGCACAAAATGTCAATCACTCTGCATGGTCATCCAGTCACCCTCCAAGGATGTCCTCATCCTGGTCCCAGCCCTGTGGCTTATAGATGGTGAGAGCAATCTTCAAGGGGAGATGGTTTACTCAAAGACGGCTGTTTATAGAATGGGGAGGGGTCCCCACCATGGGCACCAGCCACCTTACCCTCCTCTTGCCTGGAATGCCCAGGTCTGCCCCATCCAGGGATGTGCCCTGTATGAGCTGGTCACCAGCCCATCAGAAGGCTCGTGCTCTCAGGAACTGCACAAACATGTAAGAAAGGGAACTTGAGGGACATCAGAGGCAGATGTCACTGGTACAAGGCTGTAAGGAATTATTATAATAAAAAATAATGTTAACATTTTTTGAGTGCTCACTATGTGCCAATTCCTGTGTCAAGTACTTTATGGCCATTATTTTATATAATCCCCCAACAACTCAGTAAGGAAGAACTTGGACTCTGGAGCCAGACAGCCTTGGTTTAAATCCCATTCTTGCCTCTTTCATGCTATGTGACCTTGGGAAATTTCTTTAGCTCTCTGGGGCTCAGCTTCCTTACCTGCAAAATGGGAATAATAATGATATCAACGTCATAGTACTCTGAGGATTACAACAGATAATATGTATAAAACAATGAGACCAGCACCTGGCTCAAGCATTCAACAAATATTGGCCATGATTATTATTATGGTTATTGTCCCTGGTAGCTTAGGGCTGCCATAACTATGTCCCACAAACTCAGTGGCTCAAAATAACAGAAATTCATCGACAGACCATTCTGGAGGCTGGGAGTCCAAGATCAAGGTGTTGGTGGGTTGGTTCCTTCTGAAGGCCGTGAGGTGTAATCTGTTCCACCTCTGGTAGCCTCAGGCACTTCTTGGCTTTGCAGGTGGCTGTCTTCTCCTTGTGTCTCATCTCCACGTCTTTACTCTGTGTGTGTCTTTGTGTCCAAATTTTCCCTTTTGATAAGGACTACAGTCATACTGGTTTAGGCTCTACTCTAATGACCTCATCTTAACTTAATCACCTGTGTAAAGACTTTATCTCCAAATAAGGTCACATTCTTGGGTACTGGGGGTTAGGACTCCAACGTATCTTTTTGGGGGGACATAATTCAACCCCTAATACAAAGTTAAGTTACTTGCTCAAGGTCACAGAGCTTGTTAGTGATGAAACTCATCCTGGAGCCCAAGATTATTTGATGACAAATACCATGGTGTAGACCCCAGTGGAAAACCCCAACACTGCTAAGCCTTCTATGGAGAGAAGAAACCAAAGAGAAACATGGAGAGCCAGCCACTGTTGTGTTGATGGCATTTTCCCTTTCTTCTCCCTTCTACCATAGCCTGCCTGCTCCAGGCTGAGCTGGTAAACTATGAACGAGTCAAGGAATATTGCCTCAAAGTCCTGAAGAAGGAAGGGGAGAACTTCAAGGCCCTTTACCGGTCTGGTGTGGCTTTCTACCACCTTGGGGACTATGACAAAGCACTCTACTACCTGAAAGAAGCAAGGACCCGACAACCCACAGGTAAGGCAGCAACTGCTGCTTTCTTACTATCATCCCTCTCCGGCAGCTCCTGGGTCCTTATCGCAGCAGACAGCTTTCACAGCTGGCAGGGCCGGGCAGGACAGAGATGGCAAGTTAGGGGTCAGATGTGTGCTGGGACCTGCAGTAAGAAGAGCACACAGTCCATGCATTTGCCTGGGGTCTGAGTTCCAGGGGGAATGGGCACCTCTTCTCTTCAACTAGAGTACAGAATTCTTCATCTTTTCCAACTCACAGTCCAGCTCTCTTCACTTATCCAATCAATACCTACTGAATTCTTACTGTGTGCCGAGATGTACGCTGGGCACCAGGAATGTCAGTGAGAAGGCACGGTCCCCACCCACAAGGAGCTCACATCTGGTTGGCAAGACAGAACACAAGCCGGCAGTTTTGACGCTAAGCCCTGCATCTTTCAAGAAGCGTGCTCTGACTTCTCCAGTCTCTTGCTATTCCTGGGAACATGTGTCTCCTGCACCGTCAACTTAGATCATATACCCTTGCTCACCCAATCATTCATTCCACAGATATTTATTGAGGGGGCACAATGGAGCTGGGTACACAGTAGTGAACAAAAGAAAGTTGCTACCTTCAAAGAGCTTATATTATAATGGTTTAGTGTCTGTGATAATGCAAGTGGGAAGAAAGTCGGAGATAGGAGCAGAACCCAGGAAGGGGCTCTCCACCAGGGGCTGCCTGGAAGTCACCAGTAAACACACAGCAAACTGATGTAGTGTTTAGTAGGAGTGAGTGCTATGAAGAAAACAAAGCAGCATAAAAGGATCAAGTGTAAAGGGATTGGTATTTTAGACCTGGTGTTCAGAAAGAGCCTCTCCAAGGAAGGAACATTTAAATAATGACTTCGACTTGATGTTGTCATCGTTGTCGTTCATATCGTTGATTTTTTTAAAATTCAATCCTCCTTCCAAGAAGTCTTAAAAACTTTAGGATCAATGTGCAAATGTCCAACTATCTACTTTTTAAAATCTTTTTAAAGAACACCAATATCTATTTTTATGTGTTGTTGGTTTGTTTTCTATATATAAATTGTGTTCCACCAAAACGGATTGCAAGCAACTTGAAGACTAAGAACTGGAGTCATTCAACAGAGTTTCTTGAGCACCCACTGTATGCCAGCACTGTTCCGGATGCTATGCCGGGCATTTTGAGCTGGCTACAGTATTCATTTCTACTGCTGGAAGTAATATTCAGAACAGCCCTGAAATTCTCATGTTCTGGGGTGTGCAGTGCAAAGCAATTGTTCCATGGGTTGCCCTCCTCGCCAATTTAGAAACAGGAATGGAGGGGAAATGTCCAGTTTTTGGTGAGGTGGTCACCTGACCCTACTTATAAGGACAAAAATAAGACACTGAAAGCAAAGTCATTTTAAACTCTTAAAGTTTAAACAAATTGCATCCAGTTAGTATTTCTTGATCATTGTATTAAGCACTTTAGACTTATCTATTCTCATCCCCACAGTAATTTTAGGAGGAGGGTGTTACAATCCGCAGGAGAGGCAGGCTTCGGAGTCGGACGCTCCACTTGCTATGTGTCACCTTGGGCATCTCACTTAACTCCCCAGGTCCCAGTCTTCCCTGTTGTCACAGTGAGGTTGAGGACACTATCTTGCAGGATTGTAGTGAGGACTAAAGAAGGTAAGGAAGATTAAAAACCTAGAGCAAAGTAGTCATTCAAAAACGGAAGTTGTTTCTTGCAAATGAGACAGGAGGCTGGAGAAGGGGGTGCCTTGCCTGAGGATAAACTCCAAGAGGAGTCTCAGCTAACCGTGCTGACTTGGGGACCACTGGGTTTTGCTGCATAGAAATAAGAGGAGAAATTCTCTCTCCTCTCCCTCCCATCTGTCCCTTGGGGCATGGCGACCTGTCCACATTTGCTAAGGGGAGGCGGTGAAGGAGAGGGCTGCCGTCTGGTTGCCGTCTCAGCCACGACAGATATAGGCAGAAAGGACCTTGGCTGAATGAGTCTGGCCTGTCCACTTCCTGCAGAGCCAGCTTGTGCCCAATTCTGTGTAGACGCAAGAGTTGCCCTGAGCAGGTGCTCCCTAAGGTGTGGCTTCTCTCCTCACAGACACCAACGTGATTCGGTATATCCAGCTGACGGAGATGAAGCTCAGCAGATGCTCCCAGAGAGAGAAAGAAGCCATGTAACTAGGAAGCCCCTCCAGAGCTGCACCCACCGCTGCCCGGGGACGTCCAGGCACCCCTGCTGCGGAGCCCCTCTCTGGGTTCTGTCCCTTTCTCCCCACTTCTTACAGCTCCCTCTTTTTCCTCCTGTTGCACCCCAACTCTTTCCCAATGTGAAAGAAGGAGAAATGCAAATTTGGGATCTGGCGCATTGCCCAGACAATGGAAACATCCTCTTCTCTAGCAATTCGGCAACTGAGAGGAGCCTAACTTCTGCTGGGACAGCTGCAGAGGGTCTCACAGACTGGGAATGCCGTGGCTTTGACTTTGGCCAGTGCTTCTGACAGAGGCAGAGCCTGGCAGGTGTATCACCCCAAAGGCGGCAGCCACAGAGTCCAGGATCTGGACCCCTCCCCACCTTCCTGACAGACCAGAGCATCTCAAGGCAACTGTTACAAATCCAGGGATGAGACAAACACGAGAAGCAATGGTGCAGACTACATAGAGACACTGGAGTCCCCCTCGCCCCCAGTCACCTTGGCCCTGCCTCCCTCCCTCCCTTATTGTCTTGCCTTGTGCTTTCTTCTCGCCTCCTAGGGGATCCGAGACTGCCAGGATTCACATGCCACTGAAGCCCACGCTCAGTGCCCTCTGGTGACCACACATACCATTCCCCATCCTCCCACCCAGCAGGCAGCTGTGACCGCAGAGGGACAGGGCAAAGTGGGCCAAGTTTGGGGGCAGGACAGCTGTGCAGGTAACAGGGCGGGGAGAGGTGACGCCTGGGGGGAAAGAGCATCTATAGGCTGGGAGATTGAACTGTGGACTAATTAAGTGTAAATAAAGATAAATTAACAGGCAGCAGTTCCTGTGATTTCTGTAGGAAGCAGCCCACACCCTTACTCTTACTCTCTCCCCAACCCTCAATCAGAGCTTCTTATAGCCAGGCAGGATGGGGCTTCCCCCAAAGCAATGGCCATTTGTCCAGTGGCATACAATGTGGGCTGGGATTGTGGAGACTGCCCAAGGGCTTGGCTTTGTGGAAATTTGTACAACCTTTTTTTGATGAAATTATCAGGACTCAATATCTAGTGCATTGAATATGTTCAACAAATATTTGTTGAATGAATAAGTTATGACGGCAGACTGGCTCTCCTGCCTTAAACTAATTTCATCCCAGCCTAGTCTCCTGGTACCTACGCTCTTTGCGCTATGCCATATTGCTTCAGTCCGAACAAGAGGGCTTCTCGTTTGCCCCTCGTTGTGCAATACACTGTGGGACACAGGATGTAGTCCCGGTCTTCGGGGAGATGGAAGAGTCGAGAAATGCAGATGAGATTATTACCAATGACACCTTTAATTTATATGATGCTTTAAAATTTTCAAAGCACTTTCATGTATTTTTCGTGTGATCAGTGGCAAAGACAATATTGTACAAAATTAAAATATATACAGATGCAATAATGTTAATAGTTAGGATTTATTAAATGCATTATGTTCAGATCTTTACATGTATAATCTCATTTCTTTCATGAAATTACTCTGTGAGATACTAGTCCCATGTGATGGACAAGAAAATGGAAAACCAGAAAAATTAACTATGCCAAGGTTGCATGGCCCTAGGTAGCATAGCTAGGATTTGAACCAGCTCAGTCTGGCTCCAGAGCTCCAGCTACTAACTGTTCTATGCTTACTTGCCTCTCTGTTTTATGCTGGGCACTTAACAACCGTTTGAGAGCAGGATGATATGCATTAACTTGAAAAGTGCTCACCATGTCAGTGGTGGTGCATGGGCCTCCTCTTGTATTTACTCAAGGCCAAAAAAGGACCGGAGACTAGAATCCCTCGTGATCAGAGCAGTGACCAGCCAGGAAAAGATAACTGAGACCCAATTTCTGTGCATGGTTCATTCTACTTGCTGATGGAGCCTGCACATATCCTAACAACTCACCTAACATTCCTCCCACCCCATCTCTGGCATTCGGGAAGGTCACAGTCATAGGTACTGAAAGGAAACATAGAGTTAATTGTGGGTTATTTGTTTAAGCAGAGGCTCCACCACCACAGATCCAATCACTGTCGAGCGGCCCAGAAGCCAGCAGCACGGTTTATATTCACGTATCTCCCCAAAGGCTTGCAACAAGCACTGCAAGAAGGTGCTAGGGGCCCCCAGTTGCTCACCCTCTGGAGCATAAGGAAAGGAAACAGCTGTTTTGACTGCCACATTCTCCTCCACTCCTGCCATAGCCCTCTGCCCTCTTCCTCCAAAATGGCCTCACTTGACCCTAACCCAAAGCTCTGCTGAGGCCTGCCATAAGGCATATGTGCAAAACCCTCCCATTTCCAAGCCTCTAGCCCAGAAGGTTTGGGAGTCAACAATCTTCATCTGAAAATGAAGGTGAGGTCAGAGGTGGCCTGCAGAACCAGTTCAAACTGACAGGGTCTTTCTTTGGTCTTCATGCATCAGGAAGGACTCAGAGTAATTATTCCCGGGATGGAGGGAGGAGAGAGGTCTTACCTAAACGAGTGTGTTGGGGCAGGCTGGACAGCTGGGCATACAACTGTTGCCATCCCAAGAAAAAGACTGAAAAACAAAACTAGGTGAGGACAGCCTCTAGGAACCTCACAGAACAAGTGTACAGGCCAGTTGCTTGTCTGGTGACTTAGACGCACATGCTTATTGGAACTCTATTCACTGTGACCTGAAGTTAAACGATCCCAAAGAATAAAGCTACCTGGGGTATCGGTTGCTGTGTGGGGTGGCAGAGCTGAATTTTCTATGCATTTGTCCAACAGAGACTTCAGAGAGCTCTTAAGCAGAATGAGGTCCATTCACCTTACCAAATCTTTGGCTTCCTTCTCCCCACCCCTCCTCAAAACAAGGACTGTGATTTACTTACACACTTTGTGGATGTCACTGCTGAACTATATATAGATGGGTACTAACATGGATCTATCCAACCTGCATTGTCATCTCCTGCCTGGACTTTTGTGATAGACTCTTCGGGGAAAAACTTAACTTTTTGTTTATGAAAGAAAGTATCACATGTGTATTGTAGAAATTTCTGATAAAAAGAAGAAGAAGAAAAGGACAAAATCCAATCCAATCCCATCCATAATCCTACCACCCAATATAGACGTGTTTTTCCTTTTGAATATACCTTTTAGTTCCTTTTGGTATAAATGTACACATTCACATGCACAGTTGTGGGGTTCTTTTTAAACAAAAACTGGATCATTGCTGTATATAGTCTTTAATAACTTACTTTTCACAATGTGTATTTATACTTTAGAATATGTAATACATACACAGATAAAAAATTCAAGAAGTACAAAATGTTCTCCTGCCCACCTGTCTGCTAGCATCTAGTTTCCCTCTAATTTCTCATATGTCCTTCTGGGGTTGCTTCCACATTTTCAAATGTTTGGGTATATATATACTTTTATCACACACAAATGGTAGCATATTGGACACTTTTTTTTGCTCTGTTCACTTAATATATCATGAACATTTTCTGCATGTCTCTCAAACTTTTCCAACAACATCTTCATTATATGGGTGGACTCTCCTTTTGTAATCATTCCCCAAATAATGATAATTTCATTTGTTCACAATCTTTATTGTAAATAATGTTGCAAAAGAGATTCTTGTAGCTAAATTTTGCACACATCTGTGACTATTTCCTTAGGGTAAAATCTAAGAAGGAATTGCTTGGCTATTTTTAAGAATTTTGATACATGTTGCCAACCACCCTCCAGAAAGTTTGTATCAAAACACTCTCCTTATTTGGATCCTTGAAGGTGCCCTGTTCCCTGAACCCTGCCTAACACTGGGTATTATCACTTATCAAATCTTTACCAATTTGATAGTCAAAATAATAGTACGTCAATGTTACTTTGTTATTTTAACTTTCCTGGATTATTAATGAATAACATTTTCATACGCTTATTGATCATCTGAACGTCCTTCCTTGTGAATTTTCTATTTATTTGATATTGGTATGTTTATCTTTATTATCAATTTGTAATTTTGTTAAGAATATTATTTTTGTCAAGAAATGCTGCAGATATGCTTTCCAAGTGCTTTGCTTTCAAATTTTGTTTATGGTGCTTTTTGACATACATAAATTCTTAATTCTGCAATACATTTGTTCCTCTGTTGCCAGCTTCTCCTGCCTATAGTTCATCCTCTCATTTCTGTCATAATGACCCTTCTAAAACACATCTGATCATGTCATTTCACAACTTATAAATCTTTAGTGGCTCCTTGTCACTTTTAGGATAAAGACCAGACTCCTTAACATGACATGCAAGGTCTTTTGTGTATTTTCTCCAATGGTTTTTTTCCAGGCTCACCTACTGGCCCTTTTTCCAAGGTATCCTACATTCCCCTGTTGCACAGCTTCTTGTGATGCCCTGAACCATTGTGCTGGGTCTCTCTGGGCCTTTCTATACTGTTCCCTCTGCCTCATTGGCCATCCCTCACCCCTTCAACCCTCTCTCTCTATACCTTGCCAACTCCTATAGGCCTTGACTTGGGATCCCTGCTAGAAAACCTTCCCTGGTCTGAACTCCTAAAGCAACACAAGCCTACGTCTGCCTAGCATTTGCTACAACAAACTGGAATTTCCAGCTTACTTTTATCTATCCCACTACCTGGATATTCCTCAAGGCAGGCACTGTGGTTTATCCACCTTTGTAGCCAGAATGTCCAACACAATGGCTGGCACATTGTAGGTACTCAAAAAATGTTGAGCATTGAACCTAGAATGAATGATTAATGGACTCAGTGATAAATGTTACTCGAGGTAAATGCAGGGCTGGACTAGATCTGTGCTTCTGAGAAATGCAGATGTCCTTGGAGACTTAGATCAGAAGAGAAGCCACATGTACCAGCCCTGAGCTTTCCAAGACACTGGAATCACTTGGAAGAGCTTTTTAAAAATACATAATCTCAGGCTCTGCTTTAGACCCACTGACGGGGACTCACGGGGACAATGCTCAGGGTACTCTCATTCGTGAACATCCTGAGGTGTTTCTGACCAGCTAGGTTAAGGGGCCACTGTTAGGTCGACCAGCAGACAGACTTCAGTGTGCCTGGCTCCACCATTTCAAACCACCTTTTAGAGTGACTAGTGAGAGCTTCATTTGAATACCAGCCTTGACATCTACTAGCTGTGTGACCCTGGGGCAGTTGCTTAGCTTTTCGGACCCTGATTTTCCTCATCTATGCATGGAGATAATGTTATAATGCTTAAAAGGGTGCGGAGAGGATTAAGAAATGACTGTCTCCCAGCTCACTGCCTGGTAGAGGGTAAGCACAGAGAAAACAGTCATTTCCTTCCTCCGACCCTCCTTGGCCTCAGTTTCCTCGTTTACAGTGTGGCTGCTAATACCTTCCCACTCCCTGCACTCTGGAAGGAATGGAGCATTCCAACAGGCCCTTGGGTTACTCTTAACCAAACAGGACAAGTGCTTGAGGGGAATGGGAGTGTAGGAAGACAGAGACATGTTCCACCCCATGCCCTCTCCAGGCATATTGGCGACTCCACAGCAATCAACTGGACTAATTCTGATGGTCCTCAGAACCAAGTGTCTTCAAGTCACATCCAAAGATTAACACAGTTTTCTTCCTGACAATCCACCCAGAGGCCAGCAGCCTCTGAGCTGTAAGGAGAAGGCAATGCCAGGAAATAGAATGGCCATCGCCTGCTCTCCTTCCAATGCCCTTGATCTCCCCAGCACTTGCCTCAGAGCGGGAAAGACAAGACTGGTTACATAGCTGCTCTGCAGCTGCCTTCATTAAGATGCCGCACTCCCTGTCCCTAATGCCTGCACTCTCTCTCCCCACCAGCCCAGGGTGGGCAGCAGAGGCAGGGAAAATGCATTCAGCCCATCAAGCGTGGCATAGTTCAAATTACCGAGTCAGCATGAAAGTCCCACTCTAAATGGACTGCAATTGGATTCTATTAAAAACCACAATCAGCAAGGCCCTTGACTATTAATATTTGCTAAGACTTGGGGGAGAGAGAGGAGGCAGAGGCCCTTGAAAAAGGCTGGGATCTCAACTGCTCCGCTGCATTGCCTGTCTGGAAGGGAGCCTACATTTGAAACCCAGACTTACCTTATTAAGGCTGGACAGGGGCTCAAAGCCCAATAGTTCAACAGTCTGACAGATGAGGGATCAAGTCCAGAGAAGATTAAGTGACTTATTCACGGTCACACTAAGTAGCAAAGCCAGAACTGGAACTAGACGCTGTCTAGAGCATCACTGTCCATTAGAAATGTGTGAATCACTGATGTAATTTTAAATTCTCTGACAGTCGCATTTTAAAAAGTAAAAGGAAATAGGGAAAGTTGCTTTTAGTAATATATTCTAAGCAAAAATAAAATTAAGAAAACAACCAAAGATAATAAAATACTCAGGAATAAATTTAGCAAAAGAAGTGCAAAATGAATATTCTGAAGACTACAAAAGATTGTTGAAAGAAACTGAAAGAAGCCTAAATGAATGGAAAGCTATCCCACGTTTATGACCTGGAACACTTAATATTACTAACATAGCGATACTTCTCAAATCGATCTACAGATTTAACATAGTCTCTATCAAAATTCTAACTGATTTCTTTGCAGAAATTGACAAAATTGATCCTAAACGTCGTGTAGAAATTCAAGGGACCCAGAATAGCCAAAATAATCTAGAAAAAGAACAAAGTTGGGGGACCCACATTCCCTGATTTCAAAACTTACTGCAAAGCTATAGTATATAAAGGCAGTATGGGCCGGGTGCGGTGGCTCATGCCTGTAATCCTAGCACTCTGGGAGGCCGAGGCGGGTGGATCGCTCAAGGTCAGGAGGTCGAAACCAGCCTGAGCAAGAGCGAGACCCCGTCTCTGCTATAAATAGAAAGAAAGAAATTAATTGGCCAACTAAAAATATATAGAAAAAATGAGCCGGGCATGGTGGCACATGCCTGTAGTCCCAGGTACTTGGGAGGCTGAGGCAGAAGGATTGCTTGAGCCCGAGAGTTTGAGGTTGCTGTGAGCTAGGCTGATGCCACGGCACTCACTCTAGCCTGGGCAACAGAGTGAGACTCTGTCTCAAAAAAAATAAAATAAAATAAAGGCAGTATGGTACTGGCATAAAGAGAGACAATAAATAGATCAATGGAATAGAAGTAAGAACCCCAAAATAAACCCTCACATTTATGATCTATTACTGTCCCTCTTAAAATGTGACACACAGAGCCATACTGGCCAGCACAGCATCATCATTTCCCTACATCTGGACTGCAAAGCACCCACCTTTCTTATCAAATCCTTTCACAGCTGGATTGTAGTATGCTTGTGGCCCATCTTCTTCTTATACCATCAACTTTTTAAATGTTATACCGTATTATTGAGTTAAAATTATGTACTGCAAAATGCACAGATTTCAAATGTTACCTGATAAGTCCTCACCAATGAGTACACTCCTACACCAGCCCAACAATCATAATATAGGACATCACCATCACCCTAGCAAGTTCTCTCATGCCCCATTCCAGTTAATCTCCTCTTTGAACTCCTAGAGCAATGACAATTCTTATTTCTAGCCCCACAGATTAGTTTTGCAGAAACAACAATTGTTTTTGAAATTCACATAAATGGAATAACATTACATTGTAACTTTTTATCTTAATGTAATTTTATTCCTATTACATGTACTCATATTGATTTCAGTCTTTTCTCATAGCTCGTTGTCAGCATTTTGGTCTTGATTCTGCCACCTATATCTGCTACTTTCCCCAACTTCATGCCACCTAGAGACTTGCTTATCATTCCTTCTGTCCTCAGTCCAACACAGGACAAGACCAAAAATGAGTACAGGGGTACTTAACTGGAGATCTCTCTTCAGTGTCCAAGCTTAGGAGATGAGAAGCCTTGTGGAAGTACCAGCCAAAAGGAGACCGAGGGAGCAGCCTGTGTGGACGTGGAGGGCTTAGTTCTGTTTGGGATGCATGCAAGAGGGAGGCAGTGCCAGGACATCAGGGCGGGATGTGTGCTGGGCAGAGAGCAGGGTGCAGAGGAAGGTCTGAGAGTCACTTGCATAGAAATGAGCAGCGAGGGATGTGGTGGAGGAAAAGAAGTCCCAAGGGAAAGAACAGAGATTTGGGTCAGTCACCCACAGGAGAGGGCCATGAAGGTTTCCAAAGTCATCTGAGGAGTCTTGCACTAAAGCTCTTGTTTGGTCTGGTTTTATGTTTTGTTTTGTTTGTTTTGATAAGTCCTAAATGGAGCCTGGCAGACTATAAGGAAAATTATTCTTCTAGATTTAGAAGCTACTGAAATTGTGCAATCACGGAGAGCAGAGGGAGTCCCTTCCCTCACTCCCCCAACCTCAAAGCAGTGAGGCCAAGCCGAGTGCAGTCTGGGGGTAGGAGGGGGATGGGGGGAAGGACATTTGGAACTTGTAGGTTCTTCCAACCTTTCGGAGGAGAACTCTGGTAAAGCAAAGATCACATTATCAAAATATTTCTTAAATTTTTACCTTTTGATTACTTTTGAGTTAGTGTTACAGGGCTTCTGCTTCTTGGACACATACATGGGCTTAGAAACACAGGTAAGCACACAACCTGTGACCGAGGAAACCTGACCCTGGATGTGCCATCTCTGGTTGTGGGACCTTGAGCCTATGACAGGCCTCCTTTACCCCACTTGCACCTATAAATGGGGGATGGTGAGTCAAAGTATCAGAATCATTCAGCCAGCATTTAAAAAATACAGATGGTGTGGGGTCTAGGAGACTTTTTTTTTTTTATTTTTTTAGAAGCCAAAATTCCAATACTGGTTCACAGACTGGTATTTGGGAATCACTGAACTACTGTAAGGTCTTTTACAGTTCTAATATTCTATGCATATGTGGTAGGATATGCAGCTAACCCCAACAGAATTGGCTCTTCCTCATCCATGCAGAGGAGCTCAAGAAAAGTGGAAAGAATGGAGATAAAAAACCAGTGGGGTCGGAGTGTCTGCCCATCAGAACTGTTTGCAGGTTCACGGTACACTAGCACATTATGGAAACCTCTATGATAGGTAAATGAAGAGACGAAAGAAGCAGACCAGTGGCCCATTTGGCACATAATTCAGTGTGAGCAAGGTGCTGACACCTCCTCCACAGTGGACTGAACTGTGCAACCTGTGAGCGTAAGGTAACTTAAGGCTCTTAGGTACCATCAGAGCTGCCACCGAGCTTGCAGAGGGCTAAATTCTTTGCCTTCTTCCATTCCCCTCCCATTCCTTGCAACGGCAGCTCCCCTTTGAGCCACTAAGCCCCACTGCCCTAGCCTGGGTCTAATCCTACACCTTCCCAGTTTGGCACAAGCATCTAGTTAAAAGAACCTGAGGTCTCTTTAGAGCCCAGAAAAAACAAGGGGAAAATAGAAAGGGAAAGGGAGCAGAGGGTCTGTTCAGTAAGCTAAAACCCTCGTTTTCAATCATGTTGCTCACTTAGCAGATGAGAAACTGAGGCACAGAGCAGTGGTGCATCCAAAGAACCATGATGGACACAGCGAGAGCCATGTTAACCGGGCTTTCAGTCCTTCTGGAATTCTCTGCACACACAGACCTTAAATTCTCCCTTCAGGACTGCTGAAGGTTGCTTGAATTGATTTCCTGCACCCCCTGGCCGGTGGCAGCAGCAGCATTTTAATAAGACTATTAATGGAAATTACGCATTAGGGAACGTCTAGTGCATCCACTAACACAGGAATTATGTCTGGTAGTCAAAACTCATGCTGAATATCGCTGATGTTATTGTGTGTGTGTTTGCACATGCGCGCCTGCCAAGGCCAAGAAGGGTTAATACGTCAAAGGCACATTGGTGATATGGTTCTCTCCTGCTATTGGTCCAAATACAAAGACTTTATTCAAAGATGAGAGTTTAAAATTAGAATGTAATCAGGTTCTTAACATCACCTGATGGCAATCTGTCCTGGCATAAAGAGTTTTAAAATCCCAGCAGCTCACACATCTCCTCCAAGCTTAAATGTGCGCATGAATCACCTGGGGATCTTGTTATAATGCAGATTCTGATTCAGTAGGTCTGGAGTAGGGCCCAAGATTCTGCCTAACAAGATCCCAGGTGACGCTTATGCAGCTGGTCTGTGGACCACACTCTGAGTGGGAGGGCAGCGAGGAGCCTGCAGAGTCAGCTAAATCCCAGCCATGCATCCAGATACTCCCTCTGACCATTTCTTCATCTAGCCACATATTATTTATAAATAAATCACAGTATTCCTAAGCATTACTAAGACTTCGGGGTATTTTATCACCATTCCAAACATCATGGGAACCAGGGTGAGAACTTCACGCACCACCTCAACCTCCAACCCCTCCTACTCAACTCTAAGTCCTTCTCTGCACAACCCCAATCTATCCCCATATATTATAATCCATACCTCCAACCCTGCCATTTACTTCATCTTCCTCCCTACAGAATAATCCAATCCTACAACAGGAAACGTCTGTTGACTACTATGTACCAGAACTGGTTTTTGCTATCCTTATTGGTTTTGTAAACATCACTTTATGAGGCAGTTATTATTTTAACATCCATTTTAGGGATGAGGGATTTGGGACCCAGAAGGATCAAATAAATTGCCCAAAGTCATGCAACTAATAAGTGGAAAGATTGAGATGTGAACCCAGCCTGTCCTACTCTGAGCCCAAGTTATTGGCCCACTGTCGGGGGACGTGGTGTCCTGGGAGAGTGAGCAATCCCTTCCTCCTGGGATGTCAAGAGCTTTCACATCCTCTTCTCAGCCTAAACTGTATCTGGCCCTAAGCCACTCCGGCCACTTTCATCTCTCCTTAGCCTGGAATGAAACTGCCCTGGGTCCCGAATGTCCAGGATTAAGAGTCTGACTTAAACTTTGAGCATCCTCAGCACTTGAGAAGTTGGCCAAACTAACCTCTGAGACCCGTAAACCTCCCTGAGACCCTCCGTGGGACCACCTTACAGCCCCCTCCTCCACTCACTTCAGGGGGCCCTGTCTTCCCTTGTCCTCTACCCTGCTTCCCTTCCACATCCAAAGTGGCTTTCAGGGAAAGATCTGAAAACACTTATCAGTGCCTCCATATGTATGAGGGTTTTTAGGCAGTTTGCATTTTAAGCCTGATCACTATTCAAGGGAGAAAAGTCTCAGGGAGCTGAGATCTGGAGGATAAATGGTTGTTGATTAGGCCCAGGCTGGAAAGGGAAAGGGAAGAAGGGAGGCTATTCCAGGCAGGAGGACCTATTCTTGCATATCAGAGTTACTTAATAAATGATTGCTGATGAGGCAATGAAAAGAAAGGGGTCCCTCCCCTGGGGACCTGCAACTCTCCCTGCAAAAGCCCTGGCTTCCCTTCCTGCCTTTTAGCCACCTCTAAGAGAGTGAGATAAAAAAAAAAACAAGACATAATATAGAGTGTCTTCTCACCTCTCATGGCCATATGGGTTGATTTTTCTTTTAATTAATTATTCTAAAAATAAATAAAATAATTCTACCAGGTACCACTTAAAGAAGAGGAAATCTATGACTGTCAACCAGAAGGCACTTGCCGTGAGGGAACAAGTTGGACTTGCCTTCTCTACCCTCCCCCTGGCTCACTTGGCTGTTCAGGCCTCTCCACGGTTTCTCCTGTGATTGCTGCAGTCATTGGGGTCTGGCCTCTGACCTCTGGAGCTCTGTCAGGAATGGGGACCAGAGCCTAGAGCTTTGCTGGGAATGTCGTTCACGGGCCTAGTGCACGACCTGGCAGCTCCGCCCGTTGTCTTTGTGCAGCTCATTGTTCTTGCCTCACTCTCCAACCCCTTTACTTATCTGAGTTATGGGGAGCTACGGTTGCTCTTGCCAGAGAGAACAAGCAAAAAGACAGAAGCAAAATCACTTTCGGAGGCTGGGCGCGGTGGCTCACGCCTCTAATCCTAGCACCCTGGGAGGCTGAGGCGGGTGGATAGCTCAAGGTCAGGAGTTCGAGACCAGCCTGAGCAAGAGCGAGACCTCGTCTCTACTATAAACAGAAAGAAATTCGTTGGCCAACTAAAAATATATGTAAAAAAAAATTAGCCGGGCATGGTGGCGCATGCCTGTAGTCCCAGCTACTCAAGACACTGATGCAGTAGGATCACTTGAGCCCAGGAGTTTGAGGTTGCTGTGATCTAGGCTGATGTCACGGCACTCTACAGCCTGGGCAACAGAGTGAGACTCTGTCTCAAAAAAAAAAAAAAAAAATCACTTTCAGGATGAATTGCAGGCAGTCGAAGGGGTCTAGAGTTGGCAGATGACTTTGAACCTTTGAATAGAAGAGTATTAGAATAGAATAGACCAGACCAGAACAGAACAGAACAGAATAGAACATAGAAGACTGGGGACCCTCAGTGCACTGGAAAACCATGATCAATGTACAGGCCAAGGAATAAAGGCTCAAGCAAGTAGTTCCTCATCATCCACTGAAACATCCCATGATCTCTAGGTGGGAACCAGAACCACTTGACTGATAAGGGCCTAACTTACAAGAACAGGAGCAAGATGGAGGTGTTAGCATGGACATTTAGAAGGAAATTTTTGCACTTTTACATGGGCAAGTGTAGGATAAGAGTATGGTAAATATTTAAACCAAGTCTTTTAATATAGTATAGCGTCTTGTTAGAAAAACAAAAGAAAGCATCTCATCCACAAAATGTATGGGCAGTGACCTGGATAAGAACTAGCTTATTCTAAGAACAGCCACCTTGAATTTTTTATAAGTAATCTCCAGCTATTCAGTAAAGGGTTGATCATCTAGTTAACAGTTGACATGTTTGTTACCCACATTAGACAGAAGTTTAAAAGCAGAGACCATGTGTCTTTCTTACTTTTGCATTCTTGATGATAGGAAATTATAGTGCCCATAACCCACTGGCCTTTCGACAGTTAACAGCAAGGGAAAGAGTTCACAATAAAGATCAAGGGTAAGGAAAAGCTGAATAGCTAGAGCTACTTCTGCATCCCCTACTTCTGTACGAAGCTGAAGGGGAGGGCATACCTATGCCCTGAAGTTGCCCTAATGAAAACCCAGCCTTTCCTCAGCCTCTACTACTCCTATTTTGTATTTCACTAACCTCATTGTCTAAGCATCACAGTTGTGCCCAAAAGCAAAAATCCCTAAATGAGCTATAATTCTGACCACAGTTTGTTCACTGAATCTCAATTGGAAAAAAAAAATTATATAGTGTGTAACTCTTCCTCACATAACCTCATATGGAGTAAGCAGCAAACCGACGTCACTTGCTCAGAGGCCATTCAGGAAATATGGTCTTAGGGCCACGATGACCAGCTCAGGAGTACTGGAGGGAGAATTTGTTCGTTCACATCATTGGTTTGAAGGAGCAGCTCCCAGGCTAGCTTCAGGATGGCTGACAGGCCCTGTGTTTTCACAGAACAGAGATTCCCTTTGTCCAAAGCTGGGAGTGCTCACATTCCTTCTCTCCAGCTCCTCCTACCTGGCTCATGCCCTAAAAAGAGCTAGTGAAAGGGTAACCTGGTGACATTCAAAGTATAGACAGGCCCACTTCTTCCCAAGTAAACCTCACCCTTGCCTTTGTCACGCATAGAGCCCTGGAGTTGACAGAGAAGTTTCATTTGCTTTTTGAAAAGAAAACTCACAAGAAACATGAGAATGAAGGCAACTAGGAACAAGGAAACCAAACTCTGCATATGTCACCTTCCCTCACCCCTCATTTCTGCCGACTCACTCCTTCTTGCCTCAGAGATGAGCATCCACGCTCAGGCTTGGGAGCGAGGCCCGTCCACAGGAGAGTGGTGAGTTTTCCAAGCCCTGGCCTGGTGGTTTAGCTCAAAGGCAGCCTCTCTGTCATCATGCCACTTTGGAAAAATGCAATTCATCTACTTCTCTTGACTTATAGTAGGCTCTATTTAAAAGAATGAGGACTCTGAAGGAACCAAAGTGCAGAGACATAAATATCTCAGATAACAAAACATTTTAGTGGCCAAACTTCACAGACCTTTAGAGTTTCAAAGGAGCTCATCTCATTGGACCCCCTTATCAAGAGATCAGGGCCCACAGTGGCAGGCCTGGGACTCAGACCCAGTCCTTTGGGGCTCTGAGTTCACTACTTCTTAATTGTCCTGGTTCTCCTCCCACACCCTTCTGGGCTGGCAACTCCACCCTGGGACCCCTAAATTTATACCTCAAAACTAGAAGGAAAAGAAGAAGAAACTTGCGGGCTTCACTGTCAGGTCACTAAATTTAGAGAAATCTGCAGCCATAATAAAAATCTCTCATGCCTCTTCTTCGAGAACTTGGCTGCAGAGCTTCCTGCCCCTCGTGCCATAGCTGTGACCCCAAGCAGTCCTCTATACCAGATCTCCGTGAAAAGGGAGTGGCCTCTGGGCGTGTTTGATAGAGACATGCTTTGGAAGGATTAGCTGGCAGGAAGAAGGATCATGTGCCAAGTTATGTCTTAGGGGCCTGGAATTACGTCACTGCTAGCAGGCCAAAGCAGAAATTAAGCAAATTTTGCCAGTTCTACCTTCAAACTATATCTAGAAACTGACCACGTCTATCACTCCTACTATTACCCCCTAGTCTGAGACATGAAATCTAGCTCCCCTAGCAAAACCCCCTAGGTAGACTCGCTTCTTCTGTCCTTGATCCCTGCAGTCTATTCCAAAGTGATCCCTGTTATTAATAAAATTTGATGCAGTCATGTCACTGCTCTGCTTAAAACCCTCCAATGACTTCCCTCTCAGAGTAAAAGCTAAAGTCCTTACTGTGAACTGCAGGGTCCAACATGATCTGGTCCTGTAATACTCTGACTTCATCACCTGCTCTCTCCACCTGCTCCAGCGATAACTGGCCTCCCTGTGATTCTTTACTGGTGCCAAGCAGGCTCCCACCTCAGGGCCTTTGCACTGGCTATTCCGTTTATCTGGAATTCTCTTCGCTCCCAGGTAACATGGCTAGCTCCATCCCTTCTTTCAACCACTATACTAAGCACTTTACACGAGCACTTTATTTAACCCTTGTGAGAGATAGGTAATATTATCCCCATTTTCACGTGAGAAAATTGAAGTGTAAAGACTGCACTTGAGCACCTAACAGGGTAATTTTCTCTTCTCTTGAGAACCCTTCACCTACTGACAAAGATGGCCTCTTGCTGGCATGTTGGAACCCAGCAATACCACCCTCCACTCCTCAGGCCAGCCCTGGCAGATTCAGCCAAGGTAGAAACCAGATTCCAGTGGAACCAGTCACTTTCTTTTGCCCAGAAATATAGGTCAGATATAGAGACATCTGTCCTCACTGTTGGGCTCTTCATAAAGGTAGGACTAGAACATCAGCGTGTGGTCATGCGCACCTGATGGCCAATCAAGAAAGAAGAATCACATGTGCTGAGAAAAGCAGGAAAACTCCAGAGAAAGCGCATGAGAAAGAAAGAGGCCATGCCTTGGTTCACAGTGGCTCATCCATCCCTGGAACTTGTCCCTTAAGGCCTAGCTGAGTGTCCAACTCCCAGGTTTATTGAGACCCTCTCTCATTCTTCCAATTAAATACTTTGTTTTGATTAAGATAAACCAAGTGTCTTTTGATTATTTGTAACCAAAGGAGCTTGACTCACAGAAGTTAAGTTACTCACCTGACACCACACAGCTTAAGAAAGATGGAGCTGGGGCTCCAAAGCCCACACATTCCTGCAATCGCCAAACCACAGACTTTGTCTTCTTCCTAGGGGCTGTCAGGGCAGATGTGGGGCCTCCCCACCAGATCGCACTGCCTTGTTTTCCCTCCTTTCCCACCCAGTACACTTTCCCAAGGAAAACCAAGGTCAGAATAACCTCCAGGGCAGCCTCAAATGGGAAAAGAAGCTAATGACAAGAATGTGCAGGAAGTAGAAAAGGACAGCACCATTTCGGTGGGTAGGGATGGGGCGTCATGGGGTAAGTTTATGTTTTTACTGAGCCTTGAGTCTGGGGGGAGCAGGTGGAGCCATCCCCTTCTCTCCACAGAGACACAGTGAGGCAGATGGGTAAGGTGAGGACGGGAGAGGCCAGGAAGGAGTGTGGGGACAGCTTAGCCTCTGGAGTGGGGACTTTGTCCATGAGGCTTCCAGGCCCAAATCCTCTCATCAAGGAAACTGAGTCCCTGTTGCTCAGGCTAGCTCCAGAGATGCAATCAAGCCAGATGACGCCCAAAGAAAAGTGGGTCAAAGGCTTCTCTGGACAAATCCATTAGTGGCTGCTGCTCCCTTGGAGCCACTTGACGTCTGCAGCTCCTGAAGGTCTGTTTATTGACTCTGTTTATTTCTCTAATTTGTCAAGTACTGTCTGCAAGCTCCAGCTTGCCTCCTAAGTGCTCAGCTTCTGTTCCGCCTCGCAGGCTTCACCAATCTGATTAGCGCACTCGGCCCTCCATCCTTCGAGTCATTAATGAAAACACTGATGAATGCTGGGAGTGAGTTAGGTGACTTCCTCCCTGGCTAACAACCTGGAAAGGATGACTCCTATTCTCAGATAGCATTTGCCCATTGTTCAAGACCTTCTGTCCCCTCTTTTCATTCATTGATTCAATCACTCGTTTATTCATCTGCCAGGGCTGGAAGACGTGGCACAATCCCCAGCACATGGAAAATGCTTAATAAATGCAGCTGTTACTGTTACAAGGTGCTGTAGAGAAACAAAGATGCATGGAACAGACCCCAGCCCTGAACAATAAGAACAGGAAGAAAAATTAAAGCTGCCACTTGTGAAAGGCTTGCCAGACACTGGGCTGAGTATCGTACAGGCACTAACCAGCCCTGGCTGGACGTTACCCGCCCTACGCAGGCAGTTGTTGGTAATGACTAAGAGTAAGGATTCTAAAGCCAAAGTTCTTATTCCAGCCATTCCACTTAATGTCTTAGATCACCCCTCTGTAAAGTCAGGGTACTATTAATTACTTCATAGGGCTGTTGTGAGGATCTAAATTATTAAATAAGAGCATACAGAAAAGGTACTTGGAGCACTGCCCAGCACACAATATGAATTCAACAAATGCTGACAATTATTATTATTTTATGTAATACAATTACCCCATGGGAGGTAAGTATTATCATCTGTGTTTTATCAACAAGAAAGCTGAGGCTTACGGAGTCTATCAGTCATTTGTCCAAAGTCCTACAGCCAGGAATGGAGCTAGGGTCCAAGCTCAAGCCTGTTTGATTCCAAACCCCGTGTGCTTTATTATCATAACCTAGAAAGAAAGAAAACACGCATAAATGACTATTTTACAAGAGAGGAAAGCAAATGAGACTGTAAAGCACAGAATATTTTCATGGCACGCAGTAGATTCTCAATAAATACAACCAAATGATGATGATGATGATAATGACGATAGTAATAATGATGAAATTATAAGTGCCATGCTGAAGTTTTAAAAATTGTTTTAGGATGTCAGAGGACAGAGAGAGATCATTTCTGAGCAAAGGAATGAATAGCTGGAGACTTTCATGGAAAAGGTAGCATTTGCATAGGCTTTAAAGGATGGGTGTGAGTTGGGCACAGTGAGAAAAGAGAAAAAGAAATCCCATGTACAGGAAACCCCACAAGCAAAGGCTTGCACAGGAATGCTTAGGGTGTGCTTGAAAAGAAATAGCAAGAAGTTCCATTTGGACAGTATGTGATGTGTGAAGGGAAATAGTTGGGACTGAGCTGGAAAGGAAGTGACACACCTGTATTGATGATGGGCCTTGCCCAAAAAATCTGGCCAAAGTCAAGAGATTTCTCACACTCCAAGAGTCTCCTGAAACTCACACTGGGGAAAGAACCATAAGAGGGATTTGGAGATGAGAAATGGGATTTCTTTAACATGCAGGCAAGGGTAAGTTCCAGAATTCTCGTGCAATAAAGCTTCAGTTTGAGGTGGGGGCTAGGTAAGACTGACGTTCAACCAACACATGTGTATAAATACAGGTCATTAAAAATATTAAACTGCTTTTCTTTTGGGCTGGTAAACGGCACTGCCCTGAGCCACCCAAGGCCCCTTCCCCTGGACTGCAGGACCTCCTTGACATCCTGGCATAAAAGGATTATTGCCTGGCACTATTTTGAAAATCACCCCTGGGCCTAGGGGACTCAGCTTGAGGATACTTTTGCATAACATTTTGCTTAAGATTGGAAAACACCACAATTATATCAATGAATGGGAGAGGCGGTTGCAGAGTGAAAAAGCAAAAAGCAAACAGACCAACCACTACACTCTGGCCTCAGACATTCCTCAGGGTAGATCCTTGCGGGCAACTCTCTTCCTGCTGAGTCACTAGGGCTGCGGCCCTGCCCAGCCATGTGACTGTGTTATTTGGGAGTCTGGCTCCTTCTTGAGCCCAGGGAAGCCACAAGGATCTATATCAGGACATCAGGCACTGCCACCATGCTAGGAGCACACACCTGAGTCCTTGCCTTGTGGGTTCCCTGTTTTCCTGTTGCGCTCAGCATCACATATCCTTGATCCCTTCATTAGCTTGGCAATGCTGTGGAAGGTGCCAGACAAAGGGTTGGTTTGTGGCAGCTTTGGCTCAGGCGTTTGTCTTGCCAGTGAACCAGTGGAGAGCTGGCTGTGTTGGTATAACACTTCTGAAGCAGTGCAGCTCCCTTCAAAGTATGAGGGGAGACCAGGGAAGGGAGGGCGCATGGGGCCTTCTCTCCCCTCTGCTACAGTTTTTCTCTTCCTGCCCCAAGCAGTGGCTTCTCTCAGCTCTGTATTTCAACTCGATTGTTCTCACTCCCCACTGTCATCTCCCCCCACCCACAGCCCTTCACAAAAGAGAGCCAAGAACAGGGAGGAAAGGATGCCAGGCAGAGTCCCGGATGAGGCAGTGTCCCTGGGCAACTCTGCACCCTGGGCAGCTCCTGGGACCGCAGACTTGAGTGATGGCCCAGGATGAACGGTGCCCCTGAAGCCTTGAGTGCAGGGGCCTATGTGCCACCGGTTGCTCCTGCCATGGGAAGACAGCCCCGCCTCCGAGCCGGGGAGCACCAGGAAGGAGGTCCTGGACCACAAACATCTGCCCTCCTGCTGGGTAGAGATATTGTTACCTTAATAAAAGGCAGAGTTTTCCATCCCTCCCTAATGGAGAAAGCAGAGAAGACACACACCAGGCTGTCACTCACGCACCCTCAGGTGAGGCTGCTGGCAGAGGCTTTTCCAAGGGGCCTCTCCTGAGAGGGGAGAGAAGAGTCCATGAGTTGCACTGAGGACCTGAACAAAGCCACAGGATGAGGTCATGTACAGGAGCGGTGACAACTAAATGGTCTTCAGAGGCAGTCAGCCCTCCACAGGCCACAGCTCCGCCGGCCCGTGCTCTAACAGGTTTGCAGGTAAGCACACACGTCTTCCATTCTGGCCGTTCTCGCCCTCCTCTCACGGCAGCACTCGCTCTCTGTCCTCCTGCGCCGCGGGCCTGATGCTCACCCTGCCTTCCAGTGGCTGTGGCAATGATATCATCCCTGCCCATGTGGACCCTGCCTTCCCATCCTGTCTCAGCTGGGCTCCCCAGCACCACAGTGGCTCCCAAGACTCAAGCCCGCTGTGTTAATTTGGACTTTTGGCCTTTCACAGTCATCACCCACATTCACCTGGCCACTCTGAAGGCAGCAGACATTGATCTGGCCACCCCCACAGCCTGCTCACCCCACGATGGCCCTTGATTCAGCTTGCCATGGCAAGTCCTTCTACTGCAGAACTCCTTATTCAGCTATAGCACATCAATTTATATTCATATGGACAATATTAATAATACCTACTTTTTATAAAACTTCTCAAGTGCCAGGCACTGTCCAGAGTGTTTACATGCATTCCTTATTTAACCCTCACAACTCCATAAGGTATATATTATTGTTAGCCCCAATTTATAGACTGAGGAAACTTTAGCCTAAGAGAAGTTTGTTAACATACCCAAAGTTGCACGTAAGGAACAGGGCCAGGATCCCAACCCAAGCTATTAAACTTGTGAGTGCATGTATGTTTCAAAACATGGCACTGTGAGGCTGCCGAAGGTACACAGGACTGACACCCAACCTGTCCTAAGAATAGATGGTGGCATAAGAGGTGGAGAAGTGTAGAGGAGGCAGATACCAGAAAGAGGGAAGGCAAAGGACACAGAAAGGGGACACTGGAGCTAAAGCCAAAGAGAATGGACTTCCCTCCATTCTCCAAAACCTGGCTCTCACTGGGGATGGCGTGGGGTGGGAGTGAGAACAGGACACAGGATGGAAAGACAGTGGGTGAGCAGTGGGGTCCAGAGGAGAGGAATGCACACAGGTTGAAGGGCAAGAAGAGGAGAAATGGACACAGCACCTCCCCAAAGCTGATGGGAGGAGCTCGGGCACCAGCATTGGCCTGAAGGTGCTCACCCGCCCATGGCTGGTTCAGAGGGACCCAGGCCAGCACAGACTGCAGCTGTAAGCCCAGAAGCAATCAGCTCATCATTGCAGCTGCCTCCTTAGCCAGGTTTTTCCAAAGGCACAAGACTCCAGTGGCCTCTCAACAGTTCTAGCCAGGTCCTGGGGAAGAGAAGGGCAGGAAGCAGAAAGACCAAACACAAATGCTTCTGCCAGCAGGGCTCAGAGCTTGCCTGGCAGCCCAGTGCCCTGCCCTGAAGCAGACAGCAGGCTACCAGGACAGACACAGGCTATGGACAAGGAAAGGGAAGAAAGCCACCCCACTCCCAAGGCCCTCGGGATGCCTTGTCAGCAGGCCAGTGTCCTTTGGAAAACACTCCAGAGAAAACAGCAGAAGTGAGACAAAGGATTTCCTTTCCTCCTCCCACATGTCAGAATTCCCTCGAGGTTCTTTAAGGAGACACGGGTCTGTCTTTACAACAATCCTAGACACTGGTCAAAGTCGTTAAGCCACCCTATAAACAGGAAATGGAAAGTGAAGCAAGATTGAAAAGATGCGTCAGAGTCTGTTGCTGGCACTGTGGGAGCTTAGTGGTTCTTGTCACGGCAGACGAAGCCGAGGAAACACAGATATTTCTTTGTTGCCATTGATGAGGGTGGGAGCTGGGACCCACAGCCTAGAACTGAGGGTGAGAGGAAGACAGCACATTCATTAGAGAAAGGAGACAGCAGGAAGGAAGACAGAGAGAAGCAGAGGCAGATGGGGGGGGGCGGCTATAGGGAAAAGAAGGAAAAGGGGGAGATGAGAAAGGAAGGAGAAGCAGGAGGGGAGGGGAGGAGGAGGAGAGAAGGGGAAGCAGGTGGAGAAGTGGAAGAATCATCATCATTGACTTGTCTGTCCTCGCTTCTCCCTGCCTCTCCCATTCTCTACGTGCTCTCGGTCAAGTTCTTGCCATTGGCGCTTACATTCTCTTCCGTTTATGCACCCCAGCCAGCCCCCCTCCAGGTCCTCCCTGCCTCTCACCTGGACCATGCCTGTGGCTTCCAATAGTCTTCTTAGCCTCACTTACTCCCATTTCCAGCTCATCCTTCTCACCACTCTAAGTTTAGCTTCCTAAAATAATTCTTCATGGCATTATTCTCTAACTGTATCATTTTTCATAACTCCTTCTGTAACTCCCACCTCCCAATTTGGTGTAATGGAAGGAGTATGAGCTTTTCATAGACCAAACTCAGGGGTTCTCCACCTCAGCACTATTGACTGGGACTGGGACTGGGTCATTCTTTATTGCGGGAGCTGTCCTGCACGTATTTGGGCATCCAGCAGTGTTCCTGCTACCTGGGAGTGCATCTCTCCCCGACTCCCACCATGGCAAACAGAAATTTCTCCAGGCATTGCCGAATGTCTCCTGGGGACAAAATTGCCACTGGTTAAGAACCACTGACCTAGATTCAAATCCTGACTCCGTCACCTACCAACAGTGTTCCCTTGGGTAACCTCTCTGAACCCCAGTTTCTACAACATTAACATAGGGCTAATAGTGTCTTACAGAGCCATTGTGAAATAAAATAATTCTAACACATAACACATATCTAACATAATACCTAGCATATGATAAGCACTCAGTAAATATCTGTCCTTTTTTTTAAATTTTCATTCTTTCATCCAAAGGACATTAGTAGTTACCATTGTATGCAGTCTAAATCAGAGATTTAGCCCCATCCTGGATGCATTGGTTAAAATACCTATTTATCTGTTATTTACCTGTTATTGACAAAATAATGGCGGATTAAACAAGGTAGGGGTTTCTCTCTCAAATAATAGTCCAAGTAAAAGCAGTCCATGGCTGATATGGGGCCACAGGGTGGTTCTTTCTAGCTTGTTGTTCCGCCATCTTCAACACAAGGCTTCCATCTTGTGGTCTAAGATGGCTGCTCCAGCTCCCGCCACCACACGTCTGCACTTCCAACCAGCAAGAGGGAAGGAAGGGTGAAAGGGGGGGATATGCCTCTTTCCTCACACAGATGCCACTGAGGTGTTGCACACATCACTTCCACTCACATTCTATTGGCCAGAACCTAGTCACATGATCACACCTAACTGCAAAAGAGGCTGGGAAGTATCTTTGGTTAGGCCACAAAGTGCCCGGCTAAACCTTCTATGACTGTCGATGACAGAACAGATATTGGGCGATGTTATGTGCTGACCGTTTGTGTCCCTGTCCCCCAACACTCACATGTTGGTGGCATTTGGAGATGGAGCTTTGGGGAGGTAATTAGGGTTAGACGAGATCATGAGGGTGAGGTCCTGCTCTGACAGGATCACCACCCTTATAAGAAGAGACACCAGAGAGCTTGCTCACTCACTTTCTCTCCACCATGTGAGGGCACAGAAAGAAGGCAGCCATCTGCAAGCCCGGAAGAGAGCCCTCACCAGGAACTGACCCTACTAGACATAGACCTCGGAACTCCAGTCTCTAGAACTGGATTCTGGGAACTTCCTCCCCCCTTATCCCTTCAGCCTAGGGTTGATAATATCTTCCTAATGGTACTAGCTCCAGGACACTGCACTATCCCTTATTTTCCTACACTCTGCCTTCACCTTTGAAAATGGTCTCTTTATTAAACTCTCCTCGAATTACCAATTACCCAATTTAAGTTTGCCAAGATCTGACTAATTTTCTTTTAGTCCCTGGCAGGGTCTAGCACATAAATGTTGGACGAATGGATGAACCAATGAATTGAGGAAAACAACCCAAGGCATGGGCTAGCTTGGTTTATTCAACCTCCATTTCATAAGGAAGAAAAAGATTTCTCAACCTATAACTTGGAACCAAAGTGTGACAGTTTTAGGGTCAGCAAAGAGCCCTTGGGGCTCTTTTGGCAGGAGGTGCGTCTAGGGAGTCAGACAAGGCTGTTGGGCAGGTGCCCTTTCACACAGGCAGTCTCTGAGCTGTGCCGGGATGTGCATTTCCTGCGGTGACTCTGTGCAGGTTGGGTGGGAAGGGTTCTCATACCTTCCTTTTCTTTCTCTTGGTCTCGCCCCTAGAGAAGTGATTAGAAAATCACTGCATGGTTGCCTCCTCCATCCTCCCACTCAAATCCGGCAGCCTGAAATTCAAGCTCAAGAGGTGTGGGAGGGGAGAGCCCAGCAGGAGAGACTGCATTAGCGACAGAGCTGCTGGGCCAAGGCCACGGCGGGGTGGCAGGATGCTCGGAGATAATTCACACACCACACGACCCTGTGGTGTCCTCGACAGTCCCAGGGCTGCTCGGGCTGGGGGAGTCCCCAGTGCTCAATACACCAGAAGAACCAAGGGCCCACAGAGGGGAAGCAATTCCCCAAGATCATACAGTGAGTTGGGGGGAAAGAGAGTGCCAGAACCCAGGTCTCCCAACTAGCAAACGTGGCAAATCATTGCCACACCACACTTCCTCCTGAGCATGGGGGATGCTTCCAAGGGACAAGGTCTCAGTGGAAAGGACAGGCTCATGAAAGGAAAGGGGGAGACACACCACACAGGTCTGCTCCACTGGGTGACTTGCTACGGCTCCACACCAGGCCCGGGCAATATGCAATCAAGGTTAAGAGCACTGGCTCCAAGCTCAAACAAATATGGATCTGAATTTTGTGTGATAGAATTGGTGACTTAACTTCTCTAAGCCTCAGTTTCCTCACTTGTACAGTGAAGACAAGAAGAATGCTCAGCACGTAGGATTTTTGTGGGGATTAAATATGGTGATCTGTGTAAAGAACTTAGCACATTTAAAAACTGGCACTGAGAAAGCACTCGGTGTAAATTGGCTAGTATTTTTATCTACAGCAGTTGTCTTATTTAATTCTCACGCCCTCCTTTTAAGAGAGGCAGGATATGAGCTCAGCAAGATAAGTTACTTGTTCAAATTTATGTATTCTCTTTTTTTTGAGATGAGGCCTCTCTGTTGCCCGGGCTAGCATGCAGTGGTGTCATCCTAGCTCACTGCAACCTCAAACTCATGGGCTCCCATGTTCCTTCTGCATCAGCCTCCCAAGTGTCTGGGACTACAGGTGTGTGCCACCATGCCCAGCAAATTTTCCTTATTTTTTGTAGAGACATGGTTTCACTATTGCTTAGGCTGGCCTCGAACTCCTGGCCTCAAGTGATGCTCCCACCTTGGCCTGCCAAAGTGCTGGGATTACAGGCATGAGCCAGTGTGCCCAGCCTATTCATTCTTATTTGTCAAGCTCCTACTAAGGGGACAGATACTGTTCTGGACACTGGGGATATGACAGTGAATAAAGCCAACAAAAATCCCTGTCCTCGTGGAGCTTACATTGTAGCTGGGAAGATAGACAATAAACAAAAATCTAAGTGAATTATGTGAAATGCTGCAGGATGATAAGTACTATGGGAAACATGAAGCAAGGAAGGGATGGAGTGAGGGAGGGAGGCTTGCAATTTTAGAGAGAGTGGTCACAGAAGGCCTGCAGGCACTGACATTGAGCAAAGGCCCGAAGAAGGCAAGGGTGGAGGCATGTGGCTCTCTGAAGGAAGAGCATTCCAGAGAAAGAGGAGCCAGCACAGGTGCAAAGGCCCTGAGGCAAGCACTGAGTATTAGAGGGATAGAGTGGAGGCTTGTGCTCTGGAACTGAGGAGCGCAGGGAGGAGCCAGAAGAGATGGAGCTAGAAAACACCATCAATTATGGTGGGGGAGCTGAGATTTAAACTCAGAACTGGTTCCCAAAGCCCTGCTTGGCCCCATCGCAGGCTTCCTGGATGACAGGCTGGTGTGATTGAGTGGGGTGACTCTGTTCTTTCCAGAGAGGGTTTTGTGTGACTCAAAGTCAGGTACCAGGAAGGGGATGAAGAATTCCACTTCCAAATAAGTGTAATATTTCTCTCTTGAGAACCAAAAGTCAGCATACGAGCTGCAATAAGTACAAGAACTTATAAGACAGTAGGACAGAATACTTGAAATCAGGGCATCCGAGATATCCAGGACCTCAAACAAGCACAAAGGCTTTTCGATCCCCAAGATCCTCAGGTACTTTCTTTATCCACCTCTAATAAGATGCACCTCCCTCACTGGCCTGGGGAAGGAGAAGCTGGGGTTCTTTAAAATCCTCTACCTGCCAGGGCAGCAGCAAAGTCCAAGTGGGCAGAATGCAGGGATGAGAGGGCCCAGAGCCCTGGTCTTGACTCCTGGACACTCCTGGGAGCCTCTGTGTACCCTCCTTCCCTCCGGTAGCAAGAGGCCCTCCATCTGCCCAGCCAGCTCTGAGGACATTGCTGGGAAGGATCAAAGAGAACCTCTTGAAAGGGCTGGCTCCCACTCCAGATAATTGCTAGGTAAACACACAGTGTCTTGATGATGTAATGGGCCAGTGCAGGCAGAGCTGAGCAGAGGAAATTGCTCATTTTGGGGAGGGGCAGGAACTCTTCCAGGCCATTACAGTCCACTAAGTTGCCTTTGCCAAGGTGGAAATGGTTCCCTTGTGACTTGAAAGATGAACTACCTTTTCCCATTTCACAAAGCATTTTGGTTCCCTGGGCTGTGATGTTCCTCTTCTCTCTCCACGAAACCCCTGCAGCAGGGTCGCCGTATTCTGGCAGAAAGACCAGGAAGATGAGCACGGATGTCGAAGACGGTGCGAATTCACGTGGAAGGAGGTAGAGGAGGAGGGTGGAGCAGAGACTGCTCTGGAGCTAAGCAAGGGGCTTCAGGGTTGGGCCAGAAAGGACTCTGTGCCTGGGCTCCAGGCCTGGTCATTTCCTAAAGCCACCAATCTGATGAGTGGCCTTGAGCAAGTAAGTCACTTCATGACCCTGGCCCAAGCCAGGAAATGATGAGAAAATGAGAAGATAATTGCTAAATTCACATTTCAGCTCTAAACTTTCGTGATTTTAAGCAGAAGAAGAGATTGTATGGAGCCTTCTGTAATGACTGGGCTGGAAGACTGATCATTGTTTCGGATCCAGAAACCCCTTGCCCTGAATGTTGTTGCCACCGGCCAGACTGAGACCTAGAGAGGGATTTTCACATAGACGACAAAAGGTGCACTAAAGCGGGGCTGGTTATTTTTACCTGGAGCTTGGAGGCCCAGAGGAAAAACATACAAATAGCACCAGGGACACACACACACTCAGCCCTGGAATTTTAATATCAGAAGATCATTATCATAAGCTGCATCAACAACTTGGTACTCCAACTGGGGCCAACTAAGCCCTCTCGCTTAATTACATGCTTAGAGCACTACAATTTAAAATCCTGACAACTGTGTTCTATGCAATTAAAAACAAATAAACTGGCCTTACTTGTGCCCCTAATATTTTGTTAGAGTTTGTCCCTAATGCTCACCCACTTCCTTGGTAACACTTTGCTTTTCACCAAAGAGCCCCAGCGCCTGGTTCCCAAATGCCTGTCCATCACCCTGCAGCTTCAGTCGATAGGCCCTTGGTCAGGTGCCCTGTAAACCAACAGCTTCCCGCCCTGAGCTTCCAGGTAACTATGCCTTCATTATTCTCACTTTAGGAACACAAGATTCCTGGACTGAGTTGGGGATGCCGGTGGGTTTTGCATCATGAGTGGCTTTGCAAGTTGAAAGTGAAGCATCAGCATCCGGCCACGATTAGCCTTCACTCATCAGTCAGTGCTGCTTTCTCTACCTTTCCAGGTTTATGAGCAGAAGTGACTGCTTAAGAGACTTTCACAGTCAGCCAGAATCATGGGAGAAAGAGAACCCTGAACCCAGATCACGCACTTCTACACATCCTCTCAAACCAAACATTAGCGCCAACTGCGTGTTCTAGTGAGAGCTACTAGCAAGCAGATACAGGGCCCGGCTTGACGTTTAACCCCTGAGCAAATGTTAGCACTTCACCAGGGAGCAAATGAGACACGTGGGGTATGCTTAGGGAAGGAATCTCCCCGTCAGCTCCATCAGCAAGACCTGGGTGTTCTACTCCAAAAATACTGAACACTGATCTTCTTCGTTTCCTCTCCAGTGATAACACCCCACCCAGACCACCATCATTCCTTGGGTGTCTGGTAGACAACTGCCATGGCCTCCTATGACTACTGTGATTTTCTCTATTACCCAAGCTAATCCATCTTCCACTCGATAGCCCTAATGATCTTTTCAAAATTCACGGTAGACAATGTCACCCCAGGTGAAAAATGTTGACAGTTTTTTACTTAGACTAAAACCCAAACCCCTTACCATGGCCTACAAGACCCTCAGTACAATCCTCTCTTGATGGGCTCCTCATCCATCAGGTCTCAGCTTAAATCAGTGATTCTCAATCGGGAGCAATTTTGCACCACAAGGAACACTTAGCAATGTCAGGAGACACTTTTTGTTGTCACAAATGGGAGTAGGCAGCGCTACTGGTATGTAGTGGGCAGAGGCCAGAGGTGCTGTGAAACACTCTGCAATGCACGGGACTATTGACCCCAAACGTCAATAGCACCAAGGTTGAGAAATCCTGGCTTAAATGCACTTTCCCAGAGTGACGTTTTCTGCCTATCTTTATCTCAAGTTGATTCTCATCCCTCATGTCCTTCCTCTATTGAACCATGATGCACAATTATTTTTTTTTGTTGCTTACGTACTTGTTGTAAGCTCCACCTAGCAGGCTAGAGATAAAGTACGTCTTGCTTAGCTTTGTTGCCTCGGCACCTGTCACTCAGCAGATGCTCAATAAATATTTGGGGAAAGAAGGACAGGTAGGGAGGGGGAAAGGGAAGGAGAGCAGGTGGTCGAGGTTAGACAGCACCCTCACCCTCTCTTCGGAGTAGCATGCTCACCTTCATCTTCATGATGGACTGTCAAACACTCAAAATCTATTGGGCAGTGCGGCATGGAAGTACCTAGATTTCTTCAGTATTGATTCTGTTTTTCTCAAACGAGTCCACATGAGGGTAGGGACTATGTCTATTTCTGTCTCCCCTGTAGCCCCAGTGTCTTACATAGCACCTAGCACAGAGATAGTAGGATCCCCAGAAGTGTTTGGGAAAGAGTATCTCAGATGACAACACACATAACCCCCAGTCTTGGGGGGAAGGGTTCATACCACCTTGCACCCCCTTCTGCAGCAGCTCATAAACCCACTTACTGAGTCAGCCCCCAGGTTAGGCTTTTATTGGTGGCCCCTAAAAGAGCACTGCCAATAAAAATTTTATCTCTGGAAAAGAATTCCACCCTTTGTCAACTATTCCACACTGCCCTGGAAGGAAAAATAAATTTGGCTTCAAAGTTTTCCAACACCTGTTTATAGTTCCTCACACAAAGCACATTAATGCTATTTTGTCACCCGGAGGCCGTGCTAACTCTCCCAAAGGTAACCTCTCCCATCGCCATGCCAACTGCCCCTGCCCAGCTACATCCTCCCCAGTCAGGGCTGCCAGGGACCTATGGGAACAAGCTGCAGGCTGTGAGGCTTCTCTAATGCACTCCCTACTGGAATGACTCTGCCTAAATTTCACTTTTAAGCCCCAGAGATTAATGTTATCTTATTAGCAACACAGAATGGAAAAGACCCAACTCTTTCAGTTTAATCTGCTTAGTTTCTGAGGCTGCAGGGAGCTTCTCCAAGGAATGTGCTTAGCTTTTGTTATAGGAAGTTAAAAAAAAAAAAAAAAAGCCCAACATATTATTTGGCATAAATCTGCCTATCTAGTTTAGATTGTGGGAATCTACTGATTAAATCCCAGGCTTGTCACTTTTTTCCCCATAGAATCTGCAAATATCATTACTATTAGGAAATCTCACACCATAAAACTCATTACTACAAACCCCACTTTTGTATTCTCTCCCTCCCCGACCCCCTTCACACTCGCAATCTGCTCTCCATTCTCATCAGCGCCATCTGGTGGTGATTCAAATGTTCTAGTTCTCTTAGAAAAAACATCGAAAATCCCTAAGAGAGCCTGGGCATGTGTGTTAGATCTATTGTATTGATCTATCCTACTTGAAAAGAAAACCAAGTAGGAAAACCAAGCAAGAGGCTCAATAAGTATTTCAAAAATATTTACTGATTCATTTTTAAATAACAATAATAAACCCATTAAATTTTTAACATAAATAACATAATTTAATGAAAAAATAACCATATTCTCCAAAACAAATTTTATGAAAGAGTGGCATTATTTCACATTTTCACACATTTCTTTAAGATCTAGCTTAATAGAATACACTAAATTTTCATATCTGTTTCTGCATTCCATCTGTTTCAATATCTTGTTTTGGTTCAAACATATGAAGGAAACCTTGGCCTCACACAAGGTATGAAGTTGGCAAAAAGGGAGGAGCATTTTAATAGCCTTTTCATATAATGTGGGTATTCCTCTTTACCGAAGACTCTTCTGTATCAAAACTCGACAAGCTGCAGTGTCTTAAAGGGTAGCTGGAATGTGGAATACGAAACTATATCCATGAACTTTTTGTACTAGGTTATATTAAAATCCACTGGTCTTAGACTTTGGATATTTGAATGCATGATTTTGAAATTCCATTTATTATCATTTGGAAAATATTGGTTCATTGAGTTATGCAGATCTTTAATGTTGATATATTTCATTATATAACATTAAAAAATCACATTCAATAACATTGTTGCTAATCACATCAAAAAATCTTTAAGTATCAAGAAATGGTTAAGCTCATGATAGACACAAATTTTCCAAAATTCTAATTTTCACTGGAAAGCTTTATCATTAGCAACAAAAACTGTTGTTTTCCTTGAAGTGACAAACTTACTTCATTCATTTGCAAGAAAATATCTACCAAATACTCAAGCCTGGATAACCATAGTTTCCTTGACAATCATTCATTCAAGTAAAAACGGTGTTTCATGGGGGTAGAAAACAGGCAGCTAGTTCAGCTCACAACTTGATCACACGTGTGCTTTTCCTCCAGGCAACCTTGTATTTCAATACACAGCAGACGAACTTGATGTGAACTTCACACTTCATCTCCAAGAATGTTAAAAAGTACTCAAGGGTCAAGACTTAATTAACTTGGTAATGTTATTAAGTAATTACCGCTTTATCAAGGACATTCTTAAGTGAAGCTGGCGTTTCCATGACTTCAGATGCCCAGTGGTAGAGAATGCAAAGAGGGCTGTCCAGTGTGGTGTCACCACCCTGCCATGTGCTAAGGTGCCAGGGGTTTTTACCTGCCATGCTCAACCCTTGGTGCAAATACCAACACGGTGGAAAAGGTAAACAAGTTTCGTGTTATTCTGAAAATAGTCTTGACCTCACATATCCCCAGGGATCAGTGGGCCAAACGTTGAAAACTTACACTCCTGGGACAAACCTCCCATGATAGGTTGCGGGAGGAAGGAGGGAGGAGCTATTATATTCTGACTTCAATACCATCTGCTCAGAGATGGGATCAAGGAAAAGACCTCCTGTGCCTAAAACCCATCTCCTAAGCCTTGCACTCCCACCCCCCATGTTATTTTCCATTCCCTTTTCCCTTTTGCAACTCCCCATAGAAAGTCTCCTTAGAGACATGTTTTTTTCCTCACCCCAGGGCAGACTAAATAGCACAGGTGGAACCCAGCTAGACTCTATCTCCTTCTATGCAAAAACTTATCTTTTCTTTTTCTCTCCCAGTTATTGCCTAATCCTAATCCTTATAATCAAGAAAAGGCTGCACAAGCAAAGTTCTATGTGAGGTGGGGAATGCAAGATAAGCAAGCTGGCAGAGGATAAAAATCCCTTTTGCATGGGCTGCTGCCAACACTTGGAATCCCCATTACCACCACCCAGGGACCAGTCAGGTCTTACTCATCGTCCAGATCTCAACTTTGACATCGCTTCACACCTGTGTCTACTTCTCTCTCCCCACCCCCATGGAGATAACATAGACATAGGTAGATATACATACAGATACTTATAGATTCTCACAGTGCCTTAATTGTTGCCTTACCTGACTTTCTCCACTTAAGTGGCAAACTCCAAAAAGGTGGTCGTCACTGTCTGTCTCATTCACTCTCACAGGTTTTAAAACACAGAGGTGATGTGTGAGCATTAGTTTAAGCGAATGTGCGCTTTCTGGGTGGGGCCTGCCTCTCCATTCCCCACAGCATCTTACTGTCGTGAGAGTGCCTGCCTCTCTTGTCACCTGTCTGGCCCCAAACAGAATTGGGATTTGCCAGTTGCACTGCCTCTTAGACCAGAGTAGGCCCTCAATGAATATTTATTAGAAGATGGAAGAGATGCATCTTTTCAGGTTGAGTAAAGCACAGAATTAGATGGGAATCAGTGTTACTTTCACTGGTCACCCGTCACTCACCATGGCCCTTAGGACGTCCTTCCATCTGCAGGTGTCCCATGGTGTCCGGTAAACTTTGTTGCATCCCAGCATATTTGGGTTGCAGGGAGACTGTCATCTTTCTCTTGCCCAACTCTCCCTTGGGCTAACTCTCTCTCCTTCCCCTAAATTTGACCACTTAATTTGGTGACCGCTTAATTAGGTTACAGTCTGCTTAGACAGCTGGGTCAGTAGCCAGAAAGTCAGCTCATCTCTCAAGCAGGAAGCCCCCATTCCTGGGAAAGTCAGTCTCAGAGGAAGCAGAAGGGCTGGAGGCAGCGCAATTGTGATAGGCATCTAGGAAGGTGGATTGGGACCAGAGCATGCAGGGCCCTCAAGGCCATGCCCAAGAATGTGGACCCTTTCCTGCAGACAGTGGATGTGAGGTGATCAGACCCGTGTTCCTTGAGCACATTTCCTAGGGCTGAGCTGCTGTCCGGCCCTTTCCCTTTTCAACACAGGGAAGTGTGCAGTGCCTCCCGCTGAGACCGCACAACACCCTCCTGACCCGATGGCAGCAGGCTGTGATCGGTGTGGGGGAAGAGCAGCAGATCCCCACTCCCACCGCCACCCCACCCCTTATGCCAAACATGTTCTCCAACCTGAGCTCGTTGGACTAGATCGGGTGGGAACAGGAGAGCCCAGGGGATTAGGCCATCAGCCCCGGCCTTGAATGCAGCACATTCCACAGTCAAGTAAACAGGGTGTGGTGTACCTAGGCCCCGCCCCACTCTCTCCACCGAGGGGCGTGTGCTTGTGTTGCAGGAGCATCCTGTCTGCCCCGCCAGGACTTGACATCCCTAACCAGCTCCCTAACCAGCCGTGCCCTCTAGGAGACCTCCATGGCACCTCCTGTCTTACAACCTTCTCTGTCCGTGTGCCCTCACTAGCTTCCACTCGCAGTCTGCAGGTGACTCGCCATTCCAGCACCAACTCTGCATTGGAGGAAATGGCCAAAGAAGGGGTGAGGGGGAGACCCCATTAGCTGGCCCCAGCCCCAATTCTAAACCTTCCAAGAGCAGGACTTCTGGAGTTACCTTGGTAAATTGCTCAGGGCAGGAGACAGCCTTGGGCCCTGGAACAGGTGGCCTGGGGCCCTGGAACATCTATGGGGAAACCTGGTATCATGGGAAAGTATCCCCCAAACTATTTTATTTGTCATTGTTTGCTGAATATAAAAGTAACCTATATTCATTGTAAAAGAGATTTAAAAATGCCAACATTTTAAAATAATGATACCTCTCCGCAAAGATAACTGAATTTCTTCTAGTTTTTTCCCTATGCCTATCAAATGTGCATTATTTTTAAAGATGGAAATACATTTTCTATATATAATGAGGATCAAATTGTTTTTGAAGGTTTTTGCATCCTGCCTTTTAACTTACGGTGAACATCTTCCTATTTCCTTATTCTTCAATAATCTAATTTTAATGGTTACACAATGTTTCATAAAGTTGATGGTAAAACCAGAGATAGGGACCCAGGCTGAGGTATCACAAGGGTTCACTTTTTTAAAAAGGAGGAGACAGAGGGGTGCTGCCTGCTAGGAGAGGGAGCAATTCAACCTTTCATGCCTTCCTGTCCTTCCATCCTTTAGGGCTCAACTCAGGGGTCATCCCCTCCGCGGAGTGTCCGTGAAGTCCCAGCACAGGCCACAATGCTCCCTTAAGCATGCAGCCCGAGCACTGACCGCGTTATAGTAAACAGATTTCCTTATATTTTGGTTTCTCCCACCAGACTACAAGGTCTTCGAGAACCTGTCTGAATGCGCTGGAATCTCCAACATCCAGCTGGTACCCCACACGTAGAAGGTACTCAATAAATGCCTTGCAAACAGCAGAGTTTAAGCAACAGTCTTAATGTCAGGCGTTTAGACTGTTTCTAATTTGTAAAGAGAACTTTCTTGCTCTCTCTTTCTCAGATTCTACACTGCCGGGAGAGGAAGAGGGTGGAGGCAGAACCCAAAAATCCTGTTTGGGTCTTTTTTAGTCACTTGAATGCTCCTGTAAATAATGTAGGGATGACTTGGAAATACATCTTTGTCTGCATCCAACTCATTCTTATGATACAAGTGCAGACGTTAGAATCGAATCCCAGCTCCACTGCCTGCCAGATGTGGGTCTTGGGCATGTTACTCTACCCTCTGACACTGTCTTCACATGATGGATGATAATAATGGGACCTGCTCTCGGGGATGTTGACACACTGTAAACGAGGTAATGTAGGTCTGGTCTTAGTGCAAAGCTTGGCGCGCTGTGCTCGTTTATGGGATTACTGGGGCTGTGTTATAGTTCTTAATGCCACATGGCCAAACTGCTTTTCAGAAACGTGCAGCCATTCGTACACACGCTAACAGCATACGGCACCTTCCCATATGGCACCGGCAAGAAGTTTGGTGAGCTTGTCATTCGCGCCCAGCCTGCTTTACCAAGGTTATCTGGACCCTGATCAAACTTACCTTGAGGCTCAGCCTTCCCCTCACAGGCCAAGCATCGGCACAAAACCTCACCTAAGAGTCGTCCTTCCCCAGGGACCAGCGGAAGGGACAAAGAGGTCAGGAGTGAAATGAAAGGTCACGGCACTAAAGCATGAAGTGTTGCGACATGTACGTTCAGAAGCCATTTTTCTACGTGTAGCTGAAGGACGAAACTGGGGACTCACGTGGTGAAGAAGGGCCCCACACCAGATGCACCCCGCCTGCTTCTATCTCCATTCCCACCCAACACAACATCACGGAAAGGCAGAGCACCAAGAATGCTTTGTGATCAGCTTGCTCCAGAAGAGGCCCAGAGAGGTTAAGTGCCTTGCCCAGGGCCACACAACTGACAATTGCCATTGAGCCTATCAGAGCCACAAGGAACCCACGACTCGCAGCTGGCCAATCTTATCTGCACGTCTACAACTCCCTTCGTGTTTGTTCTCTAAGCGCCATTCGCAAGAGGCAAGTGTTAGTGGGGATAACGATGGAGAAGACAGCACACACAAGTGGCTCTGAAAGCCGAACTATCCAAGACCTCTGTGACAATCAACTGCGAGAAGAGACGGCGTGGTGTGGGCAGGCGACGCCAGCACCGCTGCTCACAAAGGCTCATGAGGTCCCGTTAGGGGCCCTCAGGCCTTCACAGGGGCTCTCACCCACCTCCTCCTTCCTGCGGCGTCTCCATCTCCCTCCACAGTTATGTTTTCCTCCACATGGAAATTCCCTGGAACCAGCCCAATAACATCTAGCAAAATTTAAGAGAAAAGGGAGGAAAGGACAAGTTTACAAAGAACAACGGCAAACCAGAAGTCATCGTTGTAACAGTTTTATTCAAGTCTCTGTGTGCTCTGGTGGAGACCAGGCTGAGATCGGCATTACACTGTAATACGACACGAGGTTTAGCCATTGAACCAAGCCCGCTTGGCAACCCTAGTGAACAATTTACAGTACCTCGAAAGAAAAAAAAAAACAAAAAGTCACAGGAAAGAACCTGGTGAATTTCCTTCAGGACTTTTTTATCTTTAAATATCGTTGACAACATACAATAACTTAAATCCCAAAGGAACGTGGGAAGAATTCAACGACACAGGGTCAGGACACACGGACAGGACACTGGAGCAAAGGAGGACCAGGGGTAAAAACTAGTAGCTAATTACAGAGGAACAAAACGAACACATACGAACTGTCACTCTACCTAGACCCAAAGGCCCTAAGGGGGAGGAAAATCCCAAAAGCTTCTCTGTGAACTAAGTAAAACCCATCTCCAACTCCTTTCCTTAATGCCTTAAAAAATACAGTCTTAGACTGTCATATGTCTTGGGGTGTGGCGGTGGAGGAAGGGGGGAGGGTAGTGAGGGAACTCGGAGACGAAAGTCAACAAGTCCATCACCTCCTTCTTTGCTACCGCTGGGGGCCAAGGGCATGTGGCTCAACGACAAAAAGGCAAAAGCCTAATTTCAAATTCCCAAGGAGGAGACATGAGCTACAGTAAGGCTTCCAAGCTCAAGAGACTGGGAGAAAAGTGGGGTGAAGCTGGAACACAGAGCGAGACCGGGGGGATGGTGGGGCTGGAGACAGAGGGGAGAGAGGCCCAGAGCCTTCCGTGGTGTGGGGAGAAGAGCGACAGAATTGACACATGCAACCTGTGTGCTGCGAATCCCTGAAGAGTCGTGGAGAGGAAATGGCGAGCAGAAAGCAGCTGGCGGCACAGAGCAGGTCAGCTGAGCGGTCCGGTCACACAGGCAGAGGACGGGTAAGCCAGGGGACACAGCTCCTCCTTGGGCAAATCTCAAAGCCCAGGCGGACCCGAGTCAGGCCAGTTCTACCTCAGGGCTTTTAAGCAGAGGCCTAGAAATGTGCTCAGAGGAAAAGGAGAGATGCCTTCGGAACCAAGCACATCAGCAACTTGCTTCCCAGCTGCACGGCCCTGGGAAAGTTACAGAACCCTCTGGGCCTCGGTCTCCACATCCTGAGACGGGGGTAACACCCACCTCCGAGGACTGTTGTAAGGAATCAAAAAATTTCTGTATATAAATCTCTAGGACAGCACCCCCCCATATGGAAGAAATTTAATGGTTTCTTGTAATTTATTAGTCCCCATCCTAGGCCAGGATCGATCCATGCCCCACTCTGACAGTGATGAAGAAAACAGCTCTAGCCAGCACGGCTTCTGAAACCCAAGGTGGAGGTAAATGATGAGAATGAAATAAAGACGACGGAGAATAATGATGGTGGCAGAAGCGACACTGATGGAGGATGTGACGGGCGACACTGTAAGACTCACTGGGCAGGCACAGTGCCAGGGGACGCTGCCCTCGGCATGCAAGGCAGTGAGGAACCGCCACTCACGTCAGTCCCTGCTCATAGCTGGAAGAGAGAACGAGTGAAGTTTATTCACTTCTCCTGGAATTCAAAGATGTCCCAAAGAGGTTTAAGATGAGAATCTAGCAGGGGGTGGGGGACATTCTGAGAAAAATTTTTAAAAATAAAAAAGAGCATGTAAAGGATCCTCTCTGCTGTGATCACTTCCCTCCCCCAATCCTTAGTGGCATCCGGGTTTCAGAGGGCCTGAAAGACAGCCAAGGAAAAGTCAGCCCCAGCCACAGATCCAAAGTTAAAAGCTCCTAGGTGTTTCACTGTTATAAGCCAACACACTCCTATTAAACGCAGACGCTCTCAGAGAACTGCCACCGCACTCAGGACTTGAGGGGAAGGGTAATTAGAAAAAGACATAAGACCTACTTCACAGTGGTACCCACGCCCCCTGCACAGGTCCAGGTGAGGTGCAGGCAGGGCTGGGACTAGGGTGAGGTGAGTGAGGCACTCGCCTTGGATGCAAAATTCAAGGGGGCACCAAAAAACTCGATCAGGAAGAAAAATCATAGTTCAATGCAATATTTTTGAAAACCAGAATTAATGAAAAAAATCCACGATAAATACAGTATCAATATTTTAAGTACAGCCTGACTCTCTCTGGGCAAGTGTCTAGCTAGGCATGAAGGATCTCAGGAACGTGGCTACATATTACTTCTGAAACCTGGCCTTGGACTTCAGTGAGCGCAGAGCAAGCAACACCATGTCCGCGGGGCCGTCACTCACCAGGACTCCTCTTATGACCATTCTGACCTCTGAGTTCAACATTCCCAGATGACCACTCCACACGTCCCCTAGGAAACGCCTGTCTTTGAACCCCTGGAATTGTATTCCAGTGTCCCATCCTGAGACTCCTATCTAGTCACATCCACACCTGCCAATCAGTCTAGTAAAACCAGGTGGTGAGCTCTTGCCAGGGAGACCAGGTTAGAACAGACAGGAGGGAACACGGTCAGGGGACAGCAGGGTCTGTTTGCAAGGAGAGGTACCAGAGCAGGCCCCCTGTAGGGGACACAGGGAACACAGGAACCACAGGCAGTAACGTTCTGAAGACCAAGTGCCAGGGCTCCCTGGGCAGCCTAGGGAGGCCAGGGTACTTTCAGGGCTTCCAGGGCCCAAGGCCGGAAATGGACGACCGAGGGGGTGGGGCCTGGCTGTCAAAATCTCACCAGGACACATGACAAATATTCACTCAACAGAGAGGAAGTCAACAAGAGACTCACCTGGTCTGCACAGCCAACCAGAAGTCCAGGGCTGGGTCAGGCTAATTAGGCACCTATGTCCTGTTAATGAGCCTGAATCAGCCAGGATTTCAGCTTCTACCACCTGCCTTCCAACCCCAGCACCTAAGGTGGTGAGCAAGCACCCAGGCAGCAATGCCAGGGAAAAACCTGGGGCTGAGGTCCTCCCCAGAAGTAGAAGTAGGGTTTTTGGGTTTTGTTTTTTTTTCATATATGGGTTTTCATTAAGTTGAATTCCTGATCTAGGAAAACATTGATCTGTTTGAAAGAAGAGAGGCATTTGAGAATGTGTTCCTAACAATAACCGTATCTTCCCAAGGAGAAGTCATTCTCAGACCTGAAGCCAAGGAGAGAGGCAGGTGGTGTGTTAGGTTGAACCACATGAAAAGAGCCAATATTCAACTGTTTTTGACCTATGCCCATACATATATTCACACACAATTTTCCTCACTAAGATCTAGCAAGGTGAGGCTTATCAGTGCAGGACCGGGGCTCCAGGGCCACACACTTTGAAGTTAAAAGGGCTTCAGGTAGAGAAGGTGGGTAGCAGCATTCCCAGTTGGGCTTCTGAGGTCCAGAGAAGGGGAGCGACTAATACCAACTCACATAGCCAGGAAGTGGAAGCTCAGCTCACCTCACTCCTGCCACCAGGTTCCCTTACGATCGCAGCGCGCTGAGGGCCGCTCCCACCTCCGACCCAAGTGGACAGTCTCTGGCAGAGCCCTCAGGAAAGGCCTGAAACTACAGAAACGGCAGCACCTGCTTCTTCCTCCAAATCCTTCCCGAGGCAATGAGTGTTTCTGGCCTGCCTGATTCGGCCCTCGCACACCTGACTCAAAGGCACAGGCTCAAATAAACACGTGAGAAAGGTCAAGAGTCTGCAGCCACAGAGGGGCCTGCGGGACAGATATTTCAGCCTCGAGGTGAGCCTTCCACGGCCACCCAGTGCTCTCTGCTGTGTCAAACATGAGCCAGATGAGTAGAACGCTCAGGAGGTGTCTCCTTTGTGGGCACAGGGATGGAGGAGGGAAGGGGACTCCAATGTGGGGACCGTGAAGGCAAGAGTGATGACCAAAAGCCAGGCCCAGATGTCCTAGGGGTTTCTCCTTGTGTCCTTGGGCAACAGTGGGCTGAGGGAAAGGGGGCTTTGTGAGGAACCCTACACCATGACACACATCCCAAGGGCAAGGGGACCCTTTTCCAATGATTATTCCAGAAATTGGTCTAATTCCAGGCTCTAAACAAATCAGAATCTGGGGGTGACCCCAAGAAATCAGAGACAGCCAACTGTCATTCTGATGCTGCCACCAACCTCACCATCTGCATTTCCTCCTCCGTAAGACATGAACAGTAAGGACAAATGTCACAGAAGAGCATGTGCCTGACCATGACCTGCATGAGTCATGCTAAGCCAACACCAAATCACTCCTCTCCCAGAAGCCAAAGCATGAAGCAAAAGGCGTGCCCCCTCGCAGCAAGACAGTGAGAAACACAGTCAGCATCAGCAATTCATCCTGAGCGACAGAGGAAGCTTCCGCTAGGAGCTTGGCAAGGTGCCACCGTGCTCCACTGACCTTCTGTGGTACACATTCCCATTGCCCTTGGGAAACACGTGATGGTCACTTTGAAAGGAAGGAAATTTGAGAGAGGCTAAGAGACAAGCCTAAGGTCACACAGCCAGGGCAGAATGGCGAAAAGAGCCAACTTGCTCAGGTCTCAGAGCCTGGCAGCCCAACTCAGCAATTAGTCCAAATAGCTTTTTAATTTCTCTTCACTTGAATCTTCATCTTGAAGCACCCCCCCCTTTCTAGCAGCAAGTATGTTAAATGTGAAAGGAAAATGGTGTCATTTTGTAAAGGTCAGGAGGACAAGTCGGTGGTCTTCTGAGTTATCCAAATGGAGGATATCATTATGGTTGTTATTATTATTACTGCTACCAGATTCCACGGATGCCATAGGACGCCAAGTTAAGAGTATCCACCAAAGCCTCTTAGAAATAACAGAAGGATAATTGAGACATCTACTCAGCCTTCTGGCAGCAGGCTGGGTCCCCAAGGGGGTGGACAGAGGATAATCCGAATCAGCAGTAGCTGCTGAACCATCTCCGGGGTGGGGTGGAGAGCAGTATCTGCTCCCATCACACCCTCCACGTGGGGAAACCAGCCCAGAGCAGAAGGAATGCTGTCTCTGAGGAAAGGGAAGGGAGGGGAGAGGAGGGGCAGGAGACTTCCTCGCCAGTGCCGCGTCCACAGCCCCAGGGCCTGCTCCCCACTGTGCCACAGTGCGAGGGAACCCAAGTGGACAGAAAGCCGCTCACTCAGACCTGCGACTCCACAGGTCCTTGGCCCACCACCAGCCCTGCCCACAGAGGGGGTGCAGCAGGCAGGGCCCTCCCCACGGGTTTGGAGGGGCTGGGAGGCATAACTCCTCCATCTTCACGGTGCCCACAGCAGTACCTTCAGAATAACCCTGCTTTGCCTTCACTTGTCTGGCCCCTGGATGGATGAGTAAGAACTGGGTCCAACTCACACAGCAGGTGGCCGCCATTCAGTCTACTACATCATCTACACTACATCAGTGGCTCGACACCCTTCCGAGAAAGATGGCTGCAACCTAACAAAATGGCAAAAAGAAAAAAATGAACAAAGGAAAAATCCCCATCCCATACCACAGAGCACTGTCTAGAGCCAGCACAGTTTGTTTAGATTTCGCTATAGGCTGCGCCCTACAAGAGTGCCATTTAGGGGGCCCAAGGGTAGGCAGATGTGTTCACAGCTTGGGGAATGGGGCCGTGGAGGGCCCGGCACAGACTATTCCGTGTTCTTCCGCCCATCAACAATGAGGAGGAGTCACTTGGTTGGCTGGAACGGCTGATAGGATTCACATTTTTTCCCCCTCCTAGCTGAGGAGTAGGGGTATGATGGGCAAAATTAACCTCTTAAAATATCAGCTTTGCTGAACAAAGAAAAGGAGGGAGATGAGATACAATAACAATACCCTGAACAACATAACCAGTAATGCCTCCCCACCCAAGATGCGGTGGGACCCTTCAACCAAAGTGCTAATGGGCTCCTAAAGCAAGGACAATTTGAAAACCAAGGTCACTCTTTAGTGATCCCCAGGGCAGGACTCCTATCGTAGTTAGAGGAAGAGCCATGACCAAATTCACCACTGGCGCTAGCTGCACCGCTCTCCCCACTCTGGCAAAAGTGAGGAACCTGCAGATCGACCTTCAATGTCACCAGGGAAATATTCCAAGATAAAAGACAGTGAAGCAACATTTAGAGTCTTGAGGGGAGAGGAGCATGACCTAAGGCCTCTACTTCCAACTGTGTTGTTTTTCCCACATAAAGACAACTATTCACACACAGCACAGGAGGCCTCAGAGTAATGGAGCAGGGGAGATGTACACAAGAAAGCTTTAGAAGCAGAAGTAGCTCAACATTCAAGTTAAGGAAACAAATTCCAGGAAAGTCAGGGCTGGCCTCTGTTGTCCTTCCTACCCAGCACTAGGCTGCCTGTGCACAGAGACAAAGGAGGACCTGGTCACTTTCCTGTGCTTGGACCTGAAGGCCACTGTACATGAGTGGTTCACTGGGCACCTTATAAACAGCATCACTTTATCACATCCATTTACAGAAGGTACTACCCATGGCTCCATTTTACTTCAAGGACATCACAAAATGCATGGCCTGGCTGACAAGGGATCCCAACTCCGAGTGTCCATGACCCACCACCATGTGCTATCCTGATGCACTGCAGAGATACCTACTAACCAAACACATACCCTAAAGCCCACGGAGTCCAGGGATGGGAAGGAAGACCCAGGGAGGGGAATAACATATAAAGTTCGGACAAGAAAAGGAACAAACAGCAGAACTTTGTCTCTGACTTCAGAACTGGCACCAATGAGTGAGTCTCCCAAGAAATTATTCCTAGGATGAGCAAAATGTTTGTATCAGAACCTGGTCTGACCACGTCCTGACCCCAGGTAGGTAGATGGGTACCTCTAATAGGTGCTGGTTTCTGCCCTTGAGTGTTTCCAAAAGGAACAAGGATAGACTCTGTCACCCTCTTCACTGCAACATGACTGCATTTTTCCTAACACCCCATGCCCACCAGTTCTCTCTGAGGCAGCTCCCTTTTCCACCTGTGGGCCCAAATGACTAAATGCAGATAGTGCTAGGCCCATCAACCCTATGTCCCCACCCTGGGCCACCTTGCCTTCAGTCTTCCAGCTGGCATGTGAGGGCTTAGGGCACAGAAAAGCTCAGATCTCATACCAAATGAGATTCCAATTCATGGGTGTTGGGGAGAATGGAAGAGGAGCAAAGCCAATCCCAGAACTTCCAATACTGACGTTGGGAGGCTGAACTGAGGGCTGACAGAGGAACCCAGGATAGCTCTGGGCATACCCAACTGGCTGAGGATAGGGAGCAGCAGACAGATTTGGCTGAGTGACTCTGCAGGGTCACCCGAAAGGCGAGGAAGACTGGAGGGTGAGGGACATGCACGCACCCCTCCCTCCCCTACACAGCCAGAGCTGATAGCCACAGTCCCCTCAGTGGACAGGAGTAGAGGGGCCCTGCAGGGCAGGAGACCCTCTGAAGGGCCCTGTTCCCATCCCTTCCATCTTCAAAGTGCATTATCAGTGCAAGAAGTAGGGCTGGATCTCAGGGGGTCCAACTCTGAGATAGGGCTGTACCAGCCAGCTCCCCCCACCTCCTCCCGCTTCCCCCTTGCCCACCCCGACCCTTCTCATGCTAAGACCAGAACTCTTGCTGGATCTCATAAGCAGTGGGCCTGTGTGTGTTGAGTTCGGCTCTGCACAGCGGCACGGTGCTGTCCTGACTCTGTCCCTCTGCATCCAGGTCCAGAAGCGTCCGCTCGGCAGGGGGCAGCGGCCCCGCCTGGAACGGGAGCAGGGCGGGCAGTCCGGGCCGCTCCTCCACAGTGCTGCTGCTGCTGGCGAAGCAGGAGTCCAGGTTGCTGGGCGTCTCTGTGCTGGAGCTGTTGGCTGGGGAGGCGCTGCGGGCATGGCTGGGGGACACGAACCACCACGGATCCAGCCGTTGCCGGTTGGCAGAAGGCCGAGGCCGAGGCAGAAACTCCAGGGTCTTGGGTCTCTCCAAGGTAGAGTCCTGCTGTGTGTTCCAGCGCCTTGGGGTTGGGGGAAAGACCACATTGGGGTCGGGGAGACGGGGGAATTCACCTGGGTCTCGGCTGGGACTGGGGGTTTTCAGCATTCCTGGTCAAGAGACAAAGGAAGAGGCATGAGATGAGGGTGCCAGATTTCTGGGCCAGATTTACATGGCTCCCTCCCCACCGGCCACATCCTAGTGCACTTGGGATAACACAAATTAATAAACAGGCATGGAGCACCTACGTGCCATGTGGTATGCTGGGGGGCACTGGGGAACAACAGTGAACCAGAAGGCCACAGTCCCTGTATCTGGTAATAATAATAGGACACATGGGGGTCACATCTGCAATGCAATAACTTAAGGCAGATATCGGCCAATGACCCGCAAGCCAGCCACCTGTGTTTGTAAACAAAGTTTTACCGTAACGGAGCCACATCCAAAGTCTGCAGCAACACAGTTGAGTAGTTATAACAGAAAATGTACAACCCACAAAGCCGAAAGTATTTACTACCTTGCCCTTTTGCCCTTTACCAAAGAGTCTGCTGACCCCTGACTTAAGGGAATGCCCGTCCGTTCATTGTTCAGCCGTTGAATAAACACGTGACAGGACCAGAGCTAGATAACAGAAGTCTAATACGGTCTCTATTCCCAAAGACGTCACATACCTGAGTATAACAAAAATATCTACAGGAGGGAAGGTCAAGCCAACTGGTTAAACACAATTGTGACTGACACTCACATCTCACTGAAAGGGTACTGCCATCCCCCCTTTCCCTACTGGACTGGAGGCTGTTTCCAAGTTGGACTTAGATCTTTCAGGGAGCAAGGGATGGTGGCAGTGAAGATCCCGGGTGAGTGTGTGACAAGCGCTTCAGATGTCAGCTGGGGAGGGCAAGCACATGCACAGGGACAGCAATTTACCTGGACACATGTCCCGTCTGCAGAGGCAGGCATGAGTGAGGGGTGAGTGTTGGAGGGTGTGATGAGTGGGCGGAAGCCTGCCTTATCAGTGTGTGTGCACTAATGCTATAATGAGAGGCAAGAGCCCAGCTATGTGGCAGAAAATACCCCTCTTACATGCAGCAAAGGATTCCTTGCTGGTAAATGCAGCATCCTCCTTAGGGGAAAACCAGAAGCCAGACTCCTGCCCTTCCCATACCATGAAAACACAACCCTACCCCAATGGCCCAGGGTCTGAACATCCCACAGGAGTCCCAGGCCTGATTCTTCCTAGAACCTGCCCACTTCTTTCAATCCTCAGGGCACAGAGCACAAAGAAGTCAGCTAACCCCAGCCACTCCCTGACCCCAGGTCAGTATTTCTCGACTAAGAGGAAGAATGGAGGTCACGCAAATCCAGAAGTGGATAAAGGAGACGAGGTAGCTGCCAACATCGTCACTCCCTGGGCAGATACAAAGAAAGGAAAGAAGAACAAGGAAGAAGACAAGACCCACCTGCTCCAGGACTGGGGCTCAAGCCATTGCTGGAGGGGCTCCTGCTGGCCAGGAGAGCCGCTGGCTTGAGGGCCCCATCAGAAGGAGTCCGCCGGTGACCACTCGGCTGCGTGGGGGCCGTGAGCGTGACATGGGTGGGAGTCAGAGACTGGTTTGGGTCTCGTTTGAAGCGCTCCACTCGGACATTGACGAGGGGGTTGTGGGTGCACGGGGTCAAGGGCGGGGCCTCCACTGGGCTGACGGGCATCTCATACACCACGATCTCATCGCTGTCGGAGCGCAGCAGGGAGCGGGTGGAGTTGCACTCGGAGATGGAGGACAGCGAGAGCAGCGTGAGGGAGGCGGAGGGGTCTCCTAGCAACAGCATGGGCTCTTCCTTCTTGAAGAGCTTTCGGGATGGGGGGCTGGTACTCCGACGAGGACGGCTGGCCCTCTGGAAAAGACCCTCACGCCTCTTCTTCTCCTCTCGGGCTGGTGGCTCAGGCTCCTCCAGGGGAAGTAGCTGGCACTTGCCGGCTTCCAGCAAGTCAAACCCTAGGCCGGTGGCTGCGAGAACAGCCCCGCAGCCAAGCAGAGCCACCTCACAGCGGCGGTGGTGAGGACTGCCCCGCTTGAGGCTGTTGGTTGGTGTCAGCTGAGGGGTACTGGTGGCTGAGTTGACTGGGGTCAGCTCCTCGTGGGCTCCGTCACTGGAGGGGCCTTCCCCATCCTCTCCACGAGGAAATGGGATACAGAGGTAGGACTGGTTAGGTGAATGCTGTAGACGACTCTCTCCACTCCTCGGGCCTTCACTGTCCTCATCCTCTGTCAAGATGAGAATGGAAGGGAGATAGGAAATGGGGAGGAAGCAGCAAGAATAAGAATGTGGTCCTTTCCCCTCGACCCCGGGGCCTCCTGGCTCAGTGTCAGGGACACAAAGGTCAAATGGTCTGATGAACACGACATGGAATTGGACATTAGGGCTTCATCCTCCCACACTCAGCTGTGACCAACGTGAGGAAATCACTCTCCATTCCAGAGTCCATTTCCCTATTTGCAGAAAAGGGCATCTGGTAACTTGCTACTTCTTTTCAAAAGGGATCCTTAACACAAAGAGAACACTGGAAAGAATAAGAACATTCCTAATGTTTTGGTACCTTAAAATGGGAAGGGCCTCTGGGTTTCTAGAATGATGGCTTAGCAACTTTTCTTAAGACCAGTCTCCTGTGAAGGGTTAGAATCTCCTACATAGAAGGCCAATCTACTCTATGGATTGACGCATCCCAACCTTAGAAATCTACAGATACCACTATCTGAGAGAGCCTGGAGGAGCCCCTCCCCATGCAGTAGTCACTGGCAATACTGGGAAAGCTCCCTGAGAGGGAGGCTGCAGTGTCTCTACCACCGTCCTCCACTGTGTAGACTCCCCGTATTACTGGCCCCTTGGGATAGAATTCCAAGGGCAGGCTCCATGGTAGCTGTAGGAATAAATGGGGATTTGGGAAGACTCAGTGAAATGGGTGTAGAGCAAACTAAGAAGGGATAGGGTGGGGGCCAGGAGTTGAGAGAAAGAGGAGACAACCCCCACGCAAGTCCCAGGGGTCCTTAAACAGCCCTAGAAGCTTGGGCAAGGGTTCCCCGAGGGAGCAGGGAGAGAACCCAGACAAGAGTGATGCTTACCTATCTCCATAAGGCTGGTGAACCCAGGCAGGGCCGGGCTGCTCCTCGGGCCCTTCCCCAGGTTAGGGGTACTGGAGGACCACTGTTTGTATCCATCTACCAGGGACTTGAGGCTGAATAAGATGACAGAAGGACACTGTCAGAACTGGCTACTTCCCTTACTCGACCTCAGCTCCATGGTCCTATGGGAATGTCTCTCCCCGTCTGCTTTATTACACCACAGAGACTTGGGGGACAGGAACAACTCTTACTGAGCCCACCTGCTTCACAGACAGAAGGCACATGCTCCAAGGAAGGCAAAGCAGTGATAGGATGCACCCCTGCACATGCTGCTGTGGGACTGTAGAAAAGATCTGGTGGGCAGACTGGTACAAAAAGACAGAAAGGATAAGGACTGCTCAGCCGGTAGGGGTCTTGCCCAGATCCATCCACTCAGTGCACAGACACTGAACAAAACGCATTCATGACGTCAGAAATGCTGCAATGCAAAGATCTGCAGAGCCAGGCAAGCACCGGGCAGCGGGGCTAGCAGAGGTGGGCCAGGCCACTCCACTCACACCATTTCTCAGTCTCCTTCCAAGCTTACAGCATGCTTAGGCAACTTTCAAAGCCATTCACTTTTCAAAAAGAAAAGTCAACTAACAAAGCCGCGCCAACCCAGTGCACTTTGGGACAGACCTATGTGGGGTAATACACAGTGCTGACCCATAGCCCTTGGTTTGTATGGGGGTCAAGAGAAAGAGGACAGGAGCTCACTTTCAAATCCCTGTCATCAGCTCATGTGGCAAGCCGGTAACTCTCGGAGGATACAGCCTGGGCATCCTGCTGACCCCCTTGCAGCATGGGGGGGATCAGAGGCCCAGGAGCACTGGTCTTTTCCCTAGAGGACAGTGAAGGGAGGACTGAGGAATCTGTGGGCTGTGGTTGCCTTGGAGATATTGGAATTATGACCAGAGGTGGCTCCTTTTTTAACGATAGAAAGAAATGTTCAACTAAAAATCCCCTCTCCCGAGAGTCCCAGCCTATCTTAAGGAGGGAGAAGGACTAACTTTTCTCCTGACCTCAGAACTCTGTTTCAAGTGCTATCAGAAATAGTAATGGATTAAAGTACAGTCCAGCCACCCCTGGTTTCAACCAACATACAGAGCCAGAGATAAGCCTGCCACTAAACCCACAGCCGGGGACTTCTAAATTATAATCTTGTAACCTCACTTTCAGCTCTGGATCCAAGAAAATCCAAATTAGCAAAGTCAAAACCAGTGCTCAAGACCAAACGATAAAAAGTTACGTTTTCTTCTCCCTAAAGCTAAGGGTGCCAGGAATATGCCAAGAATTAACTGGAGTGGTCAGCGGAGTGAAGAATAAGGTAAAGTTAGATCAACACAGGAATCTTCCCAAGGTGCACGATGGTACCACTTAAAACAAAAACAAATCAAAGTCAGTTCAGGCCTGGCAATAACGAGGCTTGGTTCTGTGGGGTGTGCTGTGAGAATGAGGAAATGGAAGGGGGATTGTTACCAGCACAGTTGGTGAAAGGGTGACGATTAGACTCACCCCAAGTAGAAATGCGGAGATTCTGATGGGGTACTTAAACCATTAGCTTTCTCACGCCTCTGAGGGGATCTTCAACAAATAAAGAGAATCAGTAGCAGGCAATGGAGGGCACATGAGCTCAGCCTCTCCTCCACCAAAATATGGACTCAAGGCTGGACTCGAGCTATTAAAATGCTGCCAGCTGCCTTCCCCTGTTCCAGTTGGCAAAGCCCATGCCGTGAAAGAATCTTAACCAGATGACCCTGCTCAAGCTGCTACAGGCCCAGGACCTCCCAATCTGTAGGACAAATGTCCCTGGGCAGCCACAGGGTCCTATAAACCAAAGCTGTCTACAGACAAGTACATACAGATATGCACTATTTTTCAAAAGGATGAAGATGTAAATTTATTTAACATTGCTGAACTCAAGATAGCTTTTGGTCATTACATATTTTCTTTGGTCAACAGGTATGAAATTTAGAAATATTATCATTTAGAGGTTCTCAAACATTTGTGACATTACAGAGGTCTTTACTGGAGACTGGATGAAATAAACTTTTATTTCTTCAATAGGAACTGCGGATCACAAAAAATTAAGTCATATATTTTGAATTGCTTCAAAAGTTTACGAAGGCAAATCTATGGAAGGAGGAAGAAAATCCCAAAGTTAATATTTTGTAATGTGAAATAAATGTTAATTTACTACCAAGACAAAAAAAATCTCTAAATGAAGCAGAACCATAGAAATTACTGGAATCCATAGCAAGCCTGATAAACTCTACCTGGAATCACATTAATGTCAAGAAATATCAAAAGACTCAGGGTGACTGAGTTTCTTAGACCCAGCTCAACCCTATTCTGACCCAGGGCTCAAAGGACAAATTGGAAAGCTCTTGCTCCTACAGTACTTAGTAGACTAGAGCAATTTGCCACCCCCCAAGGATTCAATTGCCAAATTCTTACACAGCTTAGCTACTTTGCCCTACATATCTAGATTTTTCTATTTAAAAGTATCTAGTGACTTTTGAAGCCTAGCTTCAGAGAGTCAATCTTTTATGAACTAAACTGTTATTTTCACCTTTAGCTCAGATCTGACATGGAGAAATAATAGATCTTAGACATGAAATTTTAGTATTTCAAGGACTACCAAGGCCAGTTACAGATTCAGGCCCCCTATAAGCCTAATATTCAACCTTAGAAGCTCTTTGGAAAGTCTCTAAAAAAGGTGAAGGAGATTGCTGGTTATGCTCACACTTAGGGAAATCAAGAAACACTGTTCTAGATTCTAACACAAGGAATAAATATACATCGTTCTGTCCGTTCTTCAAATATGAAATAGAATTGCATGAGAAGCCAGGAAGAATCCTCATAGCTGATATTTACATATGCTTACCGTGAGCCAGCCAGTGCTCTAGGCACTTTACAAAGATGAATTTACTTAATTAACCCTCACATCAGCTCCAAGAGATGGGTGCTAATATTATCCCCATTGTACCGATGAGAAAACATTACGCCACACAGTTAGGCATGGTGAAGCCAGGATTCACACCCAGTCAGTCTGGTGTGTCTAGAATCCAAACTCTCCACTCCCACACGACGAGTGCCCCGGCCTGTGAATAGCTGGGACTCAGGGATGAAGCGGAGCGTTAGGCCTTGACCCCACAAGTGAGAACAGAAGCACATTCAAGGCACTCAGGCCCCTTGTGCTCTGCCCAGAGCGGGCCCTCATACGCATCAGTGCGGCTACGGGGTGAGGCCTGGAAGAAGTGCTAGTGGCCTGGAGTTACATCCACCTGAGTTATTCTACCAGCCCCTGCCTCAGGGTGAGCCTCTAGTCCAGAGAGTCCTACTAGCCTCTGCTCTCTATTCTCTGTCCTCTCAACAGATGTTTTAAGGGGGAAGAGCCAGGTATACGCAGACCACTCCGGAAAAACTTTTTACATTTGGTTAACACTTGGGCTGCTTGCTACTCTGAGTATGACACTTCCAGGGGTCGGCAAACTCTATGCGGTGGGCTAACTCTTTATAAAGTTCTGGTGGAGCACAGCCACACTCATTCATTTACATGTTGTCCCCGGCAGCATCTGCACCCCAACAGTGGAGGAGAACAGTGGCAACAGAGCCAGAAGGATCACACAGCCTAAAATATTCATTATCTGGCTCTTTGTGGGAAAAGTTTGCCAATCTCTGTCCCAGGACGTTCTGGGGAACAAGGAGAGTGAAAAATTCTATTGTAAAGATCAAGAAGCTTGTCATTTCTCAGAAGGCACTGAAACATACGAGAGGGAGAAAAGGTCTTTCACGTGTTTTAAAAACGGTGTACCAGTCTCTAAGTGAGAAAGAATTTCACTTCAGTCGGCTCTTACCCTTCATCTCCTGAGGCAAGCTCCTTCTGACCAAGTGTCCCTGGCCCCCACGTCCGTCCCTTCTTCTTTGAGGCCCTCTTCTCCTCCTCCTCCACCTCCTCCTTCGGGATGACCGAGCTCCTGCCCCAGGTTTTGCTGCTTTCACCTGGTGTCACTGTGAATAACGAAGGTTGGGTAGGATCTAGAAAATGGACAGACAGAGCACCCCACAACTAGCCTCTACACTGCTAGACACACACACACACACACACACACACACATTTGGAGCTGCAGGGAAGTTAGACCGCATCAAAAACACTGAGCCACATCAAAAACACTGAACACTGTGGACTCATCCAGGAAAATAATGGAGCTCTCAGTCACCAGTCACACAGCTCTCTCAAAGTACTAAATTTTGGGAAAACTTCCCAAATTTTCACAAGTCCGATGTAAAAGTAGAGCTCAGGCCAGCCAGACAGCAGAGTTCCAAATGGATCTGACTTAAGAATCTTATCTTATTGGGTGGAAATAGAGAGAGATGAAATGAGGCAGGAAGGGGCCAAAAGACGGGGGTGAGGAAGGTGTGGCAGTGCAGATGTTCTGGGAGGAAGGGCTGGAAAGGTGAAAAGTGAGGAGCTCCAGACTGCGGAGAAGGAAGTCAGGAGTAGGAGGGTGTAAGGAACAGGCCTAGAGAAAAATCGTAGGCAGGAAAAGAAGAGCATTCTTCTGACGCTGATACCTTAGAGCAGGGTGGAGACCCAAATGCCTCAGGGACCAGGCTTACATCATAAATGACCAAAGTGGACCCGTTACTGAAAAACAGGGAGTCGAGGGGACTAAGGCAAAACATGGAGCATATGGCTTTGCTATTAGTTCCAGCCAGCTGTGGCCAATAGGAAAGGGAAACCCCTGGTTTGATTTTTCAAGGAAAGCCAAAAATCCAGGGTTTTTAAATGAGATCTATCTTTAAATCAGGGAAATGAATTCATTCATGTGTGTGTGTATATATATGTGTATATATACACGTGTGTATTTTTTTTTCAGCAAATACAGCAGCAAAACTAAAATTGGTCCACATTTGGCCAATTATAAAGTATTCGGCAAGTTTCCCTAGAAGCTATACTTTAGAAAAATCCTTCCTTGGGAAGCATGGACAAAAGAAAAACAATGATAACTCAAATATGGCAGAGAGTGTGCTAGGTCCCCAGGCCAGGTACCATCCTGTATCTATATCACACCCCAGTTTCCAAATGACTTTGTAATCCCCTAGACCCCTTCAGGACCCAGAAAGCCCCCTGTTGCTATCTAAGAGCACAAGGGAGGGGAAGCAGCAGCAAAGTTAATGGAGAGAAGCAAGGGGTGCAAGGGTGTGCGTACATATGCGCATGTATATACAAATGGCGAGAAGAGTGGCAGAGGTATGGATGGAGCAAGCCTGGGCCAGTCGGTGTCTGGACAGAGCAGGGGACAGGTGTCCCCGGTGTGTTCTGGCCCCAGTTAGTTTGGGAAACAGTCTCACACTGGATGGCGCGAAGGCGAGGGATGATGGTGGGGCTTGCAGGAGGACTGGAGCGGCTGTTGATGAGACTCTTCCTTTTATCCATGGTGGGGGAGGCCTGCACCGTGAACTTGTGCTGGAAATCTGCTTGAGGAAAGACAAACACATGCGTATGCATTAAAATCTTCTCATAATCAAATTCATGTAAGACATCTGACATTTCCTGGCAGGCCTGAGGGACAGGCCCCAGTTTCCTGAAAAGCTCTTTGTTCACCTGGGAAATGTTCTCTTTCAGAACCATCTAATTTTCCCAAGGGACAGGGCAGGATAAAAGTACAAAAAGATGAAAACTTCATTATCCGAGTGAACTTCATTAGACGGTCTTCATAAAGCTGTCTATATAACGTATATGGGTGGAACAATTATGTATTCAGAATAGCTTTTAGCTCATGAGATCGTGTTGTTTATTCGAGGAAATTTAACTCAAAATTCTTGGTTTCACATAATCTATTATTAGATAGATTTGGCCTTCTTTTCTCAAGGACCAAAGTACAGAGACTGATGCTTCTCACTACGTGCAGGTAGAGTAGGGTACTAAGAACCAGCCCTTGATGGGAACCCAGGGAAGTGAGAGATGGGACAGATGGCTCCAACCCTGACATAGTCTAAGGCAGTCAGGGTAGAGCACAAAGAACGTAAAGCTTGCAGCTCTGAATTCCTGAGCTTCAGTCTCCTCATCTATCAAAGAGGTATAATAAATAGCTGCTTGCTTACACCTAGGTCTCCTCACTAGACTGTGACCTCCCTGCAGGTGGGAACTATAGCTTTTATATTGGCAACTCCAGCACCCAATAGTATGCTGGCACCTAGATGCTTGACAGGTGCTTAAAGACTCCACGCTGTCCAAAAAGAAAAGAAACGTGTGCAACCAGGAAACCAGTAAACATGTCCCATGAACACACTGACTCCGTTTCATTGATTGAATTCCCTCGTCTGCACTTAAGACATCATCCTGGTGCTTAAAATCATCCAATACTGCTCCTATGATGCCATTTTTCCTTGGTTGCTTACACTTCTAATAAGCCTGCTTCCCAGGGCCCTATCAACTCAGAACACTATGACCATTTTTATCTACATAAACACACACTTGACACTCACCTCCCTCCATGGGTACACTGCACACCACAAAGATTCTAATTCATAGTTTCATATCTCTTTACATTTTCCCCAAGGCTGTGATATCATAAATGTACCCGTATTTAGCTGATGCGTGTTTCTGAAAGGCTATGGGTAAATCTTATCATGTAAATTATTATACATTAAACCTACTCTTGGCTGCATCCAGAGAACGAATTCTTTAAAGAAACCTTGAGACGCGTTATTTTGCAGAGCTAAGACTTCTCTTGTCTCACACATGCACACCCTGGAATTGTTTCCCCCCAATTACATGCTTCCTTCTCCAGGTCTGCCTAAAGTGAGATGCGCATGTGTGAGCCACCAAGATTTAGCAGCCTGGACCTCCCCGGTCTATCCTCACTTCATAATCCATGCCCACTCACACTCAACAATTGCCCTGGCGTGGGGTAGATTTTCAGCAAGCCAGTCTTTCCACTGAACACAACGGCCCATTTTAAACAGACTCTCCTTTGGGGCCAGGGGCCTTGTGTTTCCAAGCTCAGTCCCCAGCTCCTGAAACCCTCTGCCACACCAGCTCTTTGCTGCCCAGCGGGACACTGGCCACTGACCGGAGGGGAGGCTGATGCGGTTGCCATCCTTGAGCTTCAGCCGGTTCTTCCTGAACTTGCCCTTGCGTTTCTTCACCCGGGGCTTCTCCTGGCACAGCTGGTGGATGATGATGTTGAGCTCCCGTTCCAGGATGTCGATCTCCCGCTCAGCCAGCTCCTGTTCCCGACGCCGCAGCAGTTCCTCCTGGTTCTTCTGCTGCAGCGCGGCCCGAGTCAGCTCCTCCTCCCAGGTGCGAAGCTCCTGCAGGATGGGTAGAACCATCAGAGAGAAGAGTGGGGCACTCAGTGCAGAAGGGTCGAGGGGGAAGCCTGAGAACTCCCAGAGGGTTCGCAGCAGCCTTGAGGACTCTCCTGTGATGCTCGGTGGAGAGGGGGCTCACTAGTTAGCTGGCAAAGGAACACCTGACAACCTTGAATGGCGGGGAAAGGCGGCTTGGAACAGCCATCATGAGGACACAGCAAGAGAAGCTAAAGCCACGGGCCAAGCCAGAGATGAAGGCTGGGAGTTTCTAGTTGCTCCTTCATTCTTGATTAAAACTGCCTGTGGTTGCAAAAAAATTGGAATTTGGATAGAAAATATAATAATGCATTTGAATTTGACAGACTTGATTCTATTTTAATTTTTTCTATTACAAAAAAGATTTTTTTAAACCAGAACTTAGAGTCATCTAGCTTAACATGTACCCACTGTAAATGAATCATACACCAGGCATCACCTAACATTCAAATAAAAATAAATATACTTCCAAGGTGGCTGTTGAAAAGATATGTGAGACATGTCATCTAAATCTTTGTGTTCACTTGGAGAATGAATCCACTGGGGTGTGTGGTGTCAACTCTCACCTCACCTTAAAGGATAACAATTTGCTATGGAAGGATCATAAGAGCACAGCAAGGAGAAGAGAAAGTATTTCCTGAGGTCTCTGCCAGGCACTCACTCTAGAAGCAAACTTGCCCGTTGTTCTATCACACGCCCCTGAAACTAATGTTCAATGGGCACAGAAGAGTCACCCCAGAGCAGGCTGTGCCTCTCAGTACCTTAAGGACAAGGACAGCCAGTCTCACTGCTAAGGGGAGAATTGGAGCCAGAAAGCTGGAGGGCAGAACTGGGACAAAGTTCCATTTGGAATCCTTTCTTGGGACCCAGAAACAGTCCTTTTTGTCCTCCTCTGAGAACAAAGGTAGGAGCCACATCAGGTGGGCAAAACCTCTTCCTTGCCTCCCCTTTTTGTTCTGCATGATTTTATAGGTGAGCCCAGCATTAAATTCCTGGGAAGAGGGTGGCCAACAGAGAATCAGGAAATCAGAGAGAAAACAGGAATGAAAACAAAGCATGTGTATAAAATTTTAAAATCTAGAATCTAAACTGTTAACACTGGTTATCCTGGGCCTGGGATTAAAGTGGGCTGGTTGGGAGTGGAAAGACTAAAATTTAGCAAATCTTAATGTCAATAATCTGAGAGAACCACGTCCAAAAAGCATGCCATTTCTTCAATACAGCAGCCATAGCAACACTTCCGGGATCAATACTTAATTTCTCAATGAAATACACCACTATAAGAATTCTGACTAAAACAAAATAGAGAAACCTATTTGGGGAACCTAGGGTTAGAAAAAAAAGCACGTGAACACATAATGGGGAAGTGAGCAGCAGGTAGAGAGCAGAAAAGAGGACAGAGACAAGATACAAATAAATAAAATATTCTGATGTTATAAACTTGTTGTTCAACTTGTGTTTCATCTCCCAAGATATATCAAAGTAGCCATTAAAAATGACAGAAAGGATCAGAATACCAGGGGTCAAAAGAAAAAAAATGATAGAAAGGAGAGAAAAGACAGGAGAATTAGCACATTGAAAAGTGTCTGGTGCAGGGTAGGTGCTCAGTGGTTGAGTAACTATGGAATCAATAAATAAATGAGAAATAATAAGGAAATAGAGGACAATTTTATAAATGCGTCCTTCTTTATGGGAACCTAGATTCACCATAAGTTCCTGAGAGCTGAACTTGAACTTTTGAACTTCTCCTCTGATGAAATCAGCCTCAAACTGACTATTGTGCGCCCTCCAATCTTTGGTTCCCTTACCCCACTACCAGGAGAACAAAATAACATGAGAGATGCAGGAGGATTATTCCTGCTGGGTTGATTTTGCTGTTAAATGGAAAAGTTTAAACGTTCAAGCTAATTTCAACCTTTTAAGTGCTCATCTCCTGCATGCTCTTGTCTAAGGGATGGTTTGGGTCTCAGCCCCTTCCTTTAAAGGAACTCAAATCCCAAAACCAGAGACCAATCCATCTTCACAACACTTAGAAGCAGTAGGTTGAGTCAATCTGAAGAATAAGCCGAACTGTATGGTAAATCAGGGTATTTGTGGAGTATATGCCTACAACACCATACACCTGAAAGACCCTCAAACATGGCTAATTACCTACTTGTGAAACACCTAATTGTGTTGCACAGCATGCAAATCGCATCTTCCGCACAAAAAGAGTCACTCCAGAAGGAAAACCCCTTATACAACTTACTTTCATTTACCAAACGATAAGCCTTATCACAGAGAGGCTTCACGGCATGGTGGTTAGGAGCAAGGACTCCGGAACAAGGTGCCTGCCATTCAGGTCCCAGCTTCACTGTCATTAACTGTGTGGCCTTGGGCAAGTTAATATGGGCACCACATGTAATAGGGAATTAATAGCACTGACGCCATAGACATAAGACAATGATTATCTCATTAAACAAAACAATTCATATAAATTACAAGAAAGAATGGCACATAGTGCATGCTCTGCAGATGTTAGCTACTATGAGAATGGGTTTGACGTTTCCTACTAACTACTCACTGACAAAATCTCACTTTCATTTTTCTTTCTGGGTGGTACTCTTACAATTTCATCAATCCAAAGAAAGGTAACAAAAAGTCAGTGATTCAGCAATCAAAAAACAAAAACAAAAACAAAACCCCCAAAAGGCCAGCAACTCTGGAGGTTGTTCTAGCTGGAATAGGAACAGGCTCTTATAATCACTGTGCAATAGTCAGTGCAGGTTCACCCACCAGGATCCCTAAAGATTCATCAGAAGCTCACTCCATTCTTCCACAGAAAGCTCATGGACCTGACAGTAGCACTGTGTTTAGGATTGCTGCGTTCCATAAGAAGAGTTTCATCTCTTCAAATCAGCTCCAGAAATTATTTTTAAGTAACATGTATAGGGAAACAACGATGATATTACAAAGAATGCAGGTTTGAGAATCAGAAGGTCCAGGTTTGGGGTTCTGCTTCTCCACTTAACAGCTCTGTGACTTCAGGTAAATCACTGACCCTCAGCTCTGAGATGGAAATGACAAGACCTGCCCTACACACTGGTGGCAGGGGCCCTAGGACCCCTGGACAAAACACACAAAAGGTCTCATCAAACCTTTCAAGTGAAAAAACTGGGAAACCCAAAGCCATACACAATTTTGGCTACTGTTATTATCATATTGCTATTATCTTCCCTAGTTCCCATAGTGCAAAGTGAGAAAAGAAAAAACAAATGAACAAAGTCTATATGAACATCCCTTTTGCCTGAGCTATACACCTTAGATTCAAATTACAAGAAATTATACTACAGTATAAGCAACATAACTGCTTGTAACTGGCTTCACCTGTGTGCCCACTGACTGCTGGTGACATGCCAAGGGAGCAGAGAAGGGCCATTTAGAGAATGGCCACAGAAACAAAAGGGCAGATCTCTAGTAGGCAAGGCGTTTCTGAACTCCCTGGTTGGTAGGGGCTTGGAATACTTTTCACGAAAACAGGAAAAATGCCACACACTTTCAGGCCCTATCCCTAGCCCATATTCTGTGTCCGATTCTGATGTCAAAAGACATTGGCAGGATGTTCTGATGACCATCCTCAATGTTGAAATATCCTACGTCAAGTCCACTTCCTCTGTAAGTCCACTGTACAATCAAGAAACCTTTCCAGAACCCTCTCACATTTTCAGCTGGCAGGGTGAGACACACAGCGGGAAACTGCCCAACTGCGCCCTTTTCTGGTTTGGACAAGTAAGTAGATACCAAGCAGGAAGGCGGTCATGTCAGAATCAGGGTGGGCAGTCAGACTCAGTCCAGAAGCCCCAGTGGAGAAGGTCCATGAATTCAATGCATGACTTTTTTCTCTTTTCTTTTTCTTTTTTTAATTTTTTAAATTTTACCTTTTCTTTGGCCCTGAGTTGGTCAAACATCTCCTGAATCTCATGTTTCCAGTCATCCTGCAGGCAGTGGAAGGAGTCCTTGGGCATTTCAAAGAAGCCAGACTCCTCTATGGTAGTGAGCTGGTCCAGGATATTGGTGAACGACGGGCGGGAGTGGGGGTCGGGATTCCAGCAGTCTGCAGGGGCATGTGAGGAAACAGAAACCATGAACAGACAGAGGCCAGCGCAAGACTGAGGATGTGACGTGACCTCATTTGCCAGAAAACTACCTCTTCTTTCTCCTTCCGGAAACAGACGTTGGAATTTACGAAACCCCAGAAGGGGCTGAGGAAGTTAAACAAGCTGTCCACCATAACAACTGTCCAGGATGAAACTGGAAATAACAGGCAGCAGTTCTGCACTTGTCCCAGTCTGTTAAATAAGTATTTTTTAAAAAGCAAGCCCAAAGAATTTGCTCGAATAAAGCACTACTACCACAATTTACCATGTTACTGTATGACTCAAGTCCTTACAGTGGTTAACTACACCCTGGGCCTCAATTTCTCACAAATAAAGGAGCTACTCTTCCCCCACCCCAATGGAATGAGGGGACAAGGATAAAAAGCATCAGGACGGGAGTCAGGCCAAGTGAATTCTACCCAATCCCAGCCCAGCCGCTACCCAGCAGACAACGGCTACTGGCCACTCGACCTCTCTCAGCTCTGGATTTCTCACTTACAAAATTATGGGGTTGGACTAGATGACTTAGAGTTCCTTTCTTCTTAGATGTTCTTCATTTCTGTATGTAAGACACTCAGAGGTCCTGACATAAAAGCTGCTATACCTTCTTATTTTGTATTAAGTGACAATATGCTGAAGCACTGGATAACAGGCTTTAGGTACTAGGTTAACCGTACAGTCCCTGGAGATGGAGGGCAGGGACCTGCAACAGCAGGGTGCTGCCGTCATCTTGAAGTGGCTCTTCCAGCTGCCCAGGAGATGCCTCCTCGGGTAACTAATACTCTATCTCCTCCTTTAGCAACTGATCTTACAGAATTGGCCAAAATCTACCAAGTATTTATAAGAAGGTAAATTGTCTCCAATTTTGTTCAGGCCAGGGATGACTTACCTTCCATGAGTTTGGCAAAAGGTTCTGGGCACGTAGAAGGAATAGGAAGGGCGAGTTTGTTCATGGCCACTCCATACGCTACTGCTAAGCCATCGATGCCGCGGAAGGGCACCTCGCCAGTCAGCAGCTCCCAAAGCAGCACCCCGTAGCTAAGGAGAGGAACGAGACAGAAGCCACATAATAAACCACAGGTATAACTTCACTGAAATAACTCACGAGACTTTTCTGAACATCCCACATTCTCCCCAACACACAGAGAAACTCATGAAATAGAACTACTAATGCAACACAAAAGGGAAGCCATAAAGCCTACTTGCTAATAGCAAAAAAAAAAAAAAAAAAAAAAACCAAGCACACCTGATTTCAAAGTCTTGTTCCATAATTCCCCAGCTATGTGACCTTGTGCAAGTTCCTATGTTTCTCTAAGCCTCTGATTCCTCATCTGTAAAGTGCAAATAACACTGCCAGCCTCATGAGGCTGTCATGAAATTAAATAAGTTACTAAAGAATTTAAATAAGTGCTCAATGGCCACAGCTATTTTGTTACTGTTAATGAAATAAACTGGGAGAAGAGGCAGCCTCCTAAGGATAACTTCTTTTCCATTTTAAGAAAACTTCAGCTTTTGCTGCAGATACTTTTTTTAGCTTTACAAAAGCAGAGAGCCAACCACTCAGAACAGATTTTGCTTCTGTAGAAGATTTCTTTAAATGCCCACTAGGTTGAATAGATTCCTGCGCCTAAATCAGCGTTGAGTCGGTCCTTCACAGAGACCTTTGTCTGATTCAAAGGGAAAAGTTTCGTAAGGCCAGCCCGCATCGGTGGGGCAGAGCGGTGTGTCAGCTGGGAGAACTTCAGTGTGCCCTCCCTACCTTTCAAGTGCACATGAAGAATTTCTTTTCTCACATCCTGTGAGTCAGACAATGCAGAGTACAAAGCTTAGTGGAAGAATTATTCTACAGATTCACAATTAGAACCAGGCAAAATCACGCAGCATTCAATCCTTCCAAGAATAAGACAGGACAAGAAAATAAAAGGCTGTGAACAATCAGAAGAATGGTTCTCCTGAGGTTTTCAACATCAACCTCGAATTTCTTGTAATATTCAATAGTTTGCAACCAGCAATAAAGGTCATATTAATTTTAAAAATAATAAACCCAGTATCTATTTATCATGATGCCTTGTATGTGAAGAGTGCTCAGGTACTTTCCAAACATCACCTTGAATCCCTGTAACAAGCCTGAGAGATAAGTATTATCACCATTTTGCAGACGAGGAAAGTAACACGTGGGTTTAGTAGCTTAGGTTAAGGGCATGCATGGAGACTATCCTGGTGGATCCTGGACCAACTCTCAAGTCTTTCTCTCTAGAATGCCTTTCTAGCATTTCTCGGCTTGATAAACTCTAGTCATCTTTCAAGAACCAATGCAAACGTCCCATCATTTATTCATTCATTTTAAACGATGACTAAATACTTACTTTGCAGCAAGCTTAATACTAGGCCCTGGGATCCAGGATAAAAGATGCAGGTCTTATCCACAAAGAGATGAGTGAGTGGGCGAGAAAAGAGGACGACTAGAATACCACAAGGGCACAAAGGAAGGCCACCTGAGCCAGACCAGGAAGGGAGCAGGAGATAGCCCCTGAGCCAGACCGTGAATGCCAAGTGGAAGAGAGGGTCAGTGCTCCAAAGGCAGGGACCAGCGTGTGCAGAGAGGCGATCAAGAGCGTACGCTGGCCCACAGAGAATCCCAGTGGTCTGGCACGGCTAGAAAGAAAAGTGCTAACCAATGTGTCAGTGCATCGGAGGCTACGGAGGGATCCTCAGCGCAGCCTGGCCAGTCTCCCTGGGTGATGGCTTTACCCTAGTGAGGCCTCAAAATACTATCATCTTCTTTATGTGTCTTGACAGGAAAAAAGCCTAGTAGACAATTGTAGGTCTTGACTTGTCTAGACCAAGGAGTTGGATTTTAGTCAGAGGCTGAAGGGAACACTGTTGGACGCTGTAGGAAACCTTCCCTGACAGCCCCAGACGGTACTGGGCCCTTGTCTGGGCTGCCATGTATCGCAGTTCTTTGTTTACCAGCCTATGGGCTCCTAAAGAGCAGAGACAGCAGTTTTTAATGTTTGTATCCTCAGGGCCCAGCCCAGGCTCTGGTACACAGTAGGCGCTCATAGATATGTGAGTGAGTGGGGGGAGGGCACGGTCAGATGGTCCTGCAAGCTGTCTGAGTAAACCTCAAACACCATCAAGGATTGCACTATTGCACTTCCTCACAAACCTTTAATGTGACTCATCTAGACACTGGTCATGCTGGGCAGCTTCTACCAAGTGACGTCTAAGAACCCTCAGCACTGCCGACCAGATTCCTGGGTTAAAGCCATCTTCTGCTCTTGGCATTAACGCCACCTCCACCCTGGAAAACAAACACCAAAGGTCCTGCAGAAGACTTTCTTCCAGTCAGGCAAAGAGTTGGTGTCTGAGCCCTGACTACCTGGAAAGACAGTAGAGTGTTTCACAGATCTCAACGTGTCCTGCCTGTGTCCTTGCATCCCTTCTGTGCACTCTGTGTCCTGTGGAGATGCCTCAGGCCACCTGGAAGAGGGAGGAGCCCGCGACCTACCTTTCTTGGCTTCGGTGAGGGTACCTCTGCTCTTACCTGGCTTGTTTTTCTGTTCATCTGCATTCTAGCCCATTTCAAGGCTTCTACAGCTAAGAGAAACGTGAGAACTGCTGACCACGTAGGAAGAATGCTACCTAAGAAAGCTTTAGGCAGACTTGGGTCAAATGCCTACTTTATCACTTACCAGCTACGTGCCCTTGGGGAAGCAAGTCCATCTCTCCAAACCTCAGTTTCCTCATCCATATGGTAAAGACAGAGATACCTACCTCACGGAATAGCTACAAGGAATCAATAACACCAACAGCTACTCCTCATCCAGAAATTACCATCTGTGGGTAGTAAACCTGTGTGCTTTCTCCTCAGAAAGGGCGTGAAATGAGAACATGTCTGAAGAGGGTTCCACAGAGCCCACAACGTCTGGTGAGGGTCCTGCTGAGGGACCCCAGCATTCAAAGCAGCAGCCGTTCTGGGGCTGACTAGACCAGTCAGTTTTCCTCGGCCTATGTCCCCTTCATTTTTCACAATGGAAGGTGGGTGACGTAAATGAAGACTTGGTATTCCTTTAGCAGGAATAGAGTCCAAGAAAGAAATTGGAAAAATAAAAGTTACCCAAATCTGAGTCCCAGAGATAGGTGGGCAGTAGAAGTCACAACAACTTAATATCAGGTTTAGTCTACTTTGTCACCCACCCAGGACGAAAAGGTCAAGAGGTCCCTCTAAGACCACTTACAAGCAGCCTGGAAGGGCCAGTTCAGCAAAACCACTGCCTTTGAGTCCTCCCCCAACACAGAGCCACCAGCTCCCACAGAGCTGCCTAACCCAACCCTCAGAGAATTCACTCAGAGCTCCTTTTCTTTTAACCTGCAGCATCTCACGGGCTGTTGAGCTCAGGACCCATGCTCTGAAAGGAGAGGCTGGGTCTCCCTTGACTGGGCTGGGCCGGGGAATCTCTTGCACTTGGTGAACTATCTGTGACCCCACATTCCAGGAACCGCGGGGACTGCTTAACAACCTTTGTCAAAGATACCTGAGCTAATATATGTGAAAACGCTTTGTAAATTGTAAAACAACACACACTTATTCTTCTGGTTGTTGCTAACTGGTCCCGCATTCAAAATGAGGATATATTTATTAACATATATCTGTAATATACACATTAATATAACCCTTGACATAACCGCAGCAACATATTCACTAACACGGTAACGTGTTCATGCTATATTACATTCAAAAAGCAGCTTACAAAACAGAAGAATGAGCCCATGAATAGGAGTAAATACACCAAAAAATCAATATATTAAGTAGATTATCTCTTAATATAGGTGGGATTAGGGTGATTTTCTTTTATTCTCTTTCCTTTTCTGTTTATCTCTGTGTTCTAATTTTTTTTCTATAGGGAACATGTTTTACTATTATAATTTTAAAAACTTAAAATGATTGAGAAAATGCCTCTACCTCAGCCCACAAGGCTGAGGGGTCCTTGTGAGATGATGCCCTCTGACCATAACCACTGCCCTCCCTGCACAGCACAACCACAGGGAAAGATTTCACCCCTACTCTTGGGGAGGCAGTTCCCAATCCAAGCAGTCGGGAAATTACACAGTTGAAGATCCAAACCATCATCACCTCACCCTGCATCACAGCATGTGGAGGAGACCCTCATAGGCACACTCGAAGGGCACAATGAAAGACAAACTCATTTGGCCCTGGGCACCGGGCAGTAGCAGAGGCACAGAGGCCTCCGCCCTGGATGAGTTCCAAGAGCGGGAGGGAGGAGGGAGCCTCAGACTCAGCCGGTACCTAGCACAGAGTAAGTATCGAACAAATACTTCTTGAATGAGTAAATGAATTACAAATCCATTTGTGAACTAGCTTTGTACCAAGTTCCTAGGTATGCTTTGGCCCTCTCTGGGACATCCTGCTAGGTCCTAGGCATGATGGGTCAGTCACCCCGGAAGAGGAACAAGAACATACAGATGGTAACACGGCTACAAGCACAGGCTTTTAACACTTGAGACACATATCCAGTTCTAATCACCGCTTCCCATCTACCACCTAGGTGAACTTGGGCACGTGACTTGACTCAAACTGTCTGAGCTGCACCTATAAAATGGAAGTGACAATACCTACTTTGGGGATTATAAATGAGATAAAAGATGTGCATTTATCACATTTCACACAGAGCCTAGCCTATTAGCATTTGTAGGTGTAGCATTATTGTTACCAGTGTGTACAAGTATTGCAATATGTATAGCAATGGGTACATAGTTTCCTCTGGTAAAGGTGAGAGATCATTTGGGACCACTTAGGGGCTTGAGAAGTAGGGGACTAAAGACCTACTTAATGGGTTATAAATTGTGTCTTGAAGGAAGTCACGCAGCATGGAAGCTAAGAAAGCTGGAAGGAAACAGGGTAAATTATGTTTTCAAACCACATTCATCAACCAAACTGTCAGGCAGCTTAAGTCCTAGGAACAATTCTACACTAGAGACTCACCGGCAGATCACATGACAACATCCAAGATACTTCATTGAACGTGCTGCTGATTAGAGGTTTAGCTCCAAGCTACTCTCTTTAGAGAACAGAACAATTTCATTAGATTCCTCTCACCAGGGGCTCTTCATGCCTGCTTTCAGGATCTGTGGGTGAAGGGCAAGACCTGGAGCTTAGGCTTGAAACAAGGATAGAAACTTTGGAGAAAAGTTGAAAGGTCCTGTCCTTGTTCCTTCCATAGAGCACAAAACCCTGCAAGGGCCTTGTCCTTCCCTACCTACGATTTCTGTTACCACGAGAAGATGCTACATAAGGCAGCTGTGCTTTCCCTTCCCATTAACAATTGGCCTGGATACTTGATGCAACTCTGTCCAAATTATCATCAGCAGAAACTCTGGGAGTACGTCATAATAAAACCTGAGGAATTTCAGGGTCCGAATAGGAGAAGAACCTGGCAGGAATACCGGAACTAGAAAACAATCACGTTATTGAGAAGTCAGTGTCCCATGAAGAAAGATAAGAGAAAGCTGAGTGTGACAAGTGGCTGACTGTCCCCCAAATCCACTCTCCCCTTCTTCCATGGTAAGAGTTTTAGCTGGGCACACAGTTGTCCAGCCAGAGCCTGCTTTGTCTGCCTCCCTTGGAGCCAGATGCGCTCACATAACCAAGAGCAGGCAATGGGGTTTGTGCAGATGGAGATGTGCACAACTTCAGGTTTGTCTCCAAATTAAAGATAAACTTCTTGCCATGGATAAGCTGTCTTTCCCCTTTTTGAAGACTGTAATACCGAAATAACGGTCACTCAAATGTAACAGTTCAGACAAGGACAGTGCACTGAGGGAGGCTGAAAGAACCTGGGTTCCTGAATTATCTCATGGGGCCCAACTGCCCTGCCAGCCCGACTGTCTGGACTACTCTTTGAAAGAGACATAGACTTCTGTCTCATTTAAGCCTCCATATCTGTAGGTCTCTTTGTAATAGCAGCTTAGCTTCATCAATATATTGATTAATCTCATCAGCATATGGTTAAGTAATGAAAGTGTTCAACTGAAACATGTTTTTATAGATCAAAAACAGCTGAATACCAGTATATGAGGTATAGCTCAACTTAATGGGATCAGGTCACATATTCTAAGGAAAGCAAAACTCATTTCTTCTCATTAGCTATTTCACCTTGTAATTAATATGTGGTAAAATAAGATTCAATACACAGAAGCTACAAACCACCACTGAAAGAAATTAAAGGAGGTCCAAATAAATGGAAAAGTGTCCCATATTCATGAATTGGAAGATTTATTATTATTAAGATGTCAATAGCCTGGAAAGTAACTACCGATTTTATGTAATTCCTATCAAAATCTCAGCTGTGTATTTTGCAGAAATTAACAAAATCATCCTAGGATTCATAAGGAAATGCAACAGGTCGGCATTAGCTCAAGCGGTTACTTCCTCACGCTGGACTTTCCATCCATAAGGAAATACAAGGGACTCACAATGGCCAAAATAATCTTCAAAAAGAAGAACAAAATTGGAGAACTCATACTTCCTAATGTCAAAACTCAAAACAAAGCTATACTAATCAAGAGAGGGTAGTATTGGCATAAGGACAGACATATAGATTAATGGAGCAAAACTTAGAATCCAGAAATAAACCTTAACATTTCTGGTAAATTCACTTTTTTTTTTTTTTTTGAGACAGAGTCTCACTCTGTTGCCCAGGCTAGAGTGAGTGCCGTGGCGTCAGCCTAGCTCACAGCAACCTCAAACTCCTGGGCTCAAGTGATCCTTCTGCCTCAGCCTCCCGAGTAGCTGGGACT